>WNWK01004404.1:0-67500 GCA_009830355.1 Cherax destructor | reverse complement strand
TCGTCATGTAGACAAATGGTTCTGAGAACCGAGACTGATGGACTGATTACATCGACTCAAGGCTGGGGGACTGATTACCTCAAACTCCTCCTGTCCTTCACCATTCTCCTTTGTATGGACTGATGAAGCCACTGTGTGGCGAAACGTTTCCTCAATAAAGATGAACAAATGTTGCACATGTGTCTGATTTATCATCTCTTCTTCATGATGTATTTCACACGGTTATCATTCATCGAAGAACACTGCAGCAGGCCTACTGGCCCATAATGGGTAAGTCTTTCTCAAAAAGCAACCATTTCCACCAACCTAATTGTTTAATATTTTCTCAAATTCACCCAAAAAATTCTCTCAGTACGTCAGGCACTGATCAAACTCCAGCCCTTCCCAAGGATTTAGCTTCCCCAGATTTGCGGTTAAGCCTCCCTGTTCGCTGCCCAGGTTCGTTATTCGCTACGCACACTCGCTATTTGCTGCCCAGCCTTGCTTTCTCGCGGGCCTAGACTTACTATTTGCGACCCAGTTCCCTTATTCCGACCCAGCTTCGCTAATCACGGCCCACTCTGTCCGTCCACGGACATAGCCCCCTCCCTACCCGATTCGCGGCCCAACTTCAGTATTCTAGCAGCTCTATTCCGACTCGGCTATCCCGGTAAGCCCAATATAAGGTACCAGCCCTGATACAACGGGCCAGCCCTGATACAACGGTCAGTCCCACGATGTGTCAACTCGGATGATCTCGCTGGCTGGTACAGACGTCTCCTCAGACGAGTTTTGGAAATACTTTTTGAATAAAGTGTGCTGGCAGCTGGAATATATATATATATATATATATATATATATATATATATATATATATATATATATATATATATTGTGTGTGTGTGTGTGTGTGTATGTGTGTGTGTGTTTATGTATGTGTGTGTGTGTGTGTGTGTGTGTGTGTGTGTGTGTGTGAGTGTGTGAACGTATGAGTATTTCTACCCCAGGAAATACCAATACTGACAGTTGCTCCCACTTCGCTTCCAGTATGGTAATACAATTTTTCTCTACTCAATGCAGCTATTACCGAGGGGGAACTAAGGCAGTTTCCCTTCCCAACTTTAATACAATATAGGACCAATACAAAGGTTTCCCATCACTTTTCTCGGTATATTACCACAGCAAAAGAAGACGGCAATAACAATAATTTTATTTCCTTTCTCACACTGACGAGGGTAACAACGAGATATTCAAATCCAATTAAAATCTGTTTTAGAACCAAAACTAAAAAAAATAGAAGTATTATTTTTTCCCCCTTCTTCATTATCATTAAAAGAAGAGGAGGGAAAGAATAAAAGTCTAAGTCTCGCCACTGATAACTAAGTTTTCCCCTCTGCGTGTAGAGGGAGAAGTTGTCACTTATAAAGTTGTGCACTCTTGCAAAGTTGTGCACTCTTGCAAAGTTGTGCACTCTTGCAAAGTTGTGCACTCTTGCAAAGTCTTCCCAGTGGATCTTTCGGAATAATTTTTGTCTCAATATTAAGGGATAACGAACTCATTATCAGACTGAACGATTCTCTTGAGGTTTTTCTTTTTTCAACATTTTAGTTTCAGTTTTGTAGGTCATGCTGGCATTAAAGCTGAAGCCACAGTCATTTATGCCCTTTCGTGATCTATTACCATCTATTACTATCTATTCCTATCTATTACTACCTCAATAAATTCTTCTCGCTTGGTAAGTTGTCTGAATTTCCTAGAATGATTATTTCTAACATTTTTAAGATTTCTAAAAGTTCAGTTTCTATATTATTTTGTAATTTATTTTGTGGGGGAAAAAAAGAAGGAATTTTCTCAAAATGATGAAAAAATCCTCCCAAATCTCACAACATTTCGAAATCTTTCATGTCAAAGAAATTAAGGTGATGAAGCCCAGGGGAGTC
This sequence comes from Cherax destructor, assembly GCA_009830355.1. Taxonomy (NCBI): domain Eukaryota; kingdom Metazoa; phylum Arthropoda; class Malacostraca; order Decapoda; family Parastacidae; genus Cherax; species Cherax destructor. The sequence goes on along the minus strand of WNWK01004404.1, from coordinate 65,581 downwards.
ACGGATCGCCTTGATGCAAGGTAGAAGATAGCTTCACCCAGTCGGATCAAGAGCTCTGGCAGCGTTGCCAGAGGCACAGAGTGACAGGAAGCGAGGGGTGGTGGCAGTGTTGCCAGAGCGGAGGGGATTGACAGGTATGTGAGAGGGAAATATTGGAGCACAATAAAACACCAGTGACCAGCATGGTGTGTGTTTTTTTTATTTGAGACAACGTGAGAGAGAGAAAGAAAAATAAATATTTATTTTACATCATCTGCTGGCTGAAACATCAGCACTGACACCATCTGTTGGATGAAGCACCAGCTGCTGGATGAAGCACCAGCTGCTGGATAAAGCACCAGCTGCTGGATGAAGCACCAGCTGCTGGATGAAGCACCAGCTGCTGGATGAAGCACCAGCTGCTGGATGAAGCACCAGATGCTGGATGAAGCACCAGCTGCTGGATGAAGCACCAGCTGCTGGATGAAGCACCAGCTGCTGGATGAAGCACCAGCTGCTGGATGAAGCACCAGCTGCTGGATGAAGCACCAGCATCCAGACTTACACTGACATCAGATCAGTCAGGATGCCAATTTTATTAAAAAAAATCTATGTTTCTTGTAGTTACTTATTTTTGTTAAACCCTGGGGTCATTTATCACAACGAGTGGTGTAGGCTCAATCCTCCGTCCACTAATCGCGAGCCTATCACACTGTCTATCTAATTTAAGCATAAATACAGTATGTAGACATGCTGGAGAGGACGTTATTATGTATAATGGAAAACAGAATGCCAGTGTTAAAGGTGAAGATAGTGCTGTGTGTCACCCTGGGGCTGGTGGCACCCTGGGGCTGGTGGCATCCTGCGGCTGATGGCACCCTGGGGCTGGTTGCATCCTGGGTGTGGTGGTGGTGGTGGTGGCACCCTTGGGCTGGTGGCAGCCTGGGGCTCGTGGTACTTTGGGTCTGGTGGTGGTTTGGACACCGTGGGACTTGTGGCACTCTGGGTCTGGTGGTGGTGGTTGCTCCCTAGGGCTTGTGGCATCCTGAGTCTGGTGGTGGTAGTGGTGACACCCAGGGGCTGATGATGGCGCCTGACACCCACTTAAAAAATACGAGGCAAGGCCCCCAACTCCAACTTTGGCTCGCTGGTCCACACTTAATGTTAAAGTTTTAGCAAGACGAAGCACCACAATGGAACAGCCTCCCACGCCTGGCAAGACTCTTAACAATCTTTGTCTTACTTTCAAGAGTGTAAAAGAAAGTGTACGTTATTAAAAGACATATTGGACTATAAAGGTCTGGGAGCACTTAAAGAGAATTAATGGGTACAAAAACTGGCACCAACTTCCCCAGTTATGTTGATAAGCGATGAAGTTATTACAGTAAACGTAAAGTTGCAGTAACATGGCTGGGACGGTTCATTAATGAACAGGTTATTAAAGTGTTATAGAAGATTGTGATTGTTGGTTGGTTAATGAGGGTTTAAAGCCTTTCGACTGCACGAATCAAGAATACTTAAATCTTTATAATAGGGAATAGAGAAGAAACTCTCAGTGCATATCCACTGAGAGATATAAACTTCTCAATGCATATACACTGAGAGACATAAACTTCTCAATGCATATACACTGAGAGACATAAACTTCTCAATGCATATACACTGAGAGACATAAACTTCTCAATGCATATACACTGAGAGACATAAACTTCTCAATGCATATACACTGAGAGACATAAACTTCTCAGTGCATATACACTGAGAGACATAAACTTCTCAATGCATATACACTGAGAGACATAAACTTCTCAATGCATATACACTGAGAGACATAAACTTCTCAGTGCATATACACTGAGACATAAACTTCTCAATGCATATACACTGAGAGACATAAACTTCTCAGTGCATATACACTGAGAGACATAAACTTCTCAATGCATATACACTGAGAGACATAAACTTCTCAGTGCATATACACTGAGAGACATACACCACTAGATGCACATTGATCATGATTGGCGTGGTGAAAAAAGCTTGGATGGTGACGTTCTAATGTGAGTTTGATAATGTGGGTGACGGAGGGTGGGTGACGGAGGGTGGGTGACGGAGGGTGGGTGACGGAGGGTGGGTGACGGAGGGTGGGTGACGGACGGTGGGTGACGGACGGTGGGGCTGGAAAATACTCGACAAACCAACACTAGAGGCAATCTTCAAATTGTCGTGAAAACTCAGTTCATTCTTTCCCATTCTCAGTTTTTTTTTCTCTCTCTCTCGATATACTGTACACACACACACACACACACACACACACACACACACACACACACACACACACACACACACACACACACACACACTTGTTAGAAGAGAGCTTCAGAAGTGATATAAATAATCAGCTATAAGAACAGTACAACAATAACGAAGAAGCTCTCCAGAAGGCTCACTGGCCCTTGGTAGGCAGGTCTTGCTTAAATACAACCTTTCATACATTTCTCAAATCTATTTTTAAAGCTGCCCAAAGAGTTCGTAGATTGTTCCACTTTCTTACAAATTTATTGCTATAGCCTTTCAATTTTTTTAATTTTATCTATCTTGAAAAGGGCGATAGGCCAGGGCTCATACCTTTCCTGGAAGCTGTGTAGTTAAGCTTTCACAGATATACCCCAAAACGGAAATGTATTTCTTGGAAGGCGGAAATTCAACGTCGGAAATGCTTTTGACAGATGTATAGAATGTGGAGGCTGGGGAGTTGTTGATGTGGTGATGGCGGTGGTGGTGAGGGTGATTGTTGTTGGTGTGGTGACGGTAATTGTTGCTGTGGTGGTGGTGGTAGTGACGGTGGCTGATGCTGGGGTAGCGTTCGTTGTTGTTTTGTTAGCTTTTGTGGTGGTTAGGATAGTGCTGGTAGTTAAGGTACTAGTGATAGTGGTTAGGGTAGTAGTAGTGCTGGTAGTCAGGGTAGTAGTGGTGGTGGTTAGGGTAGTAGTAGTAGTGCTGGTAGTTAGGGTAGTAATGGTTGTGGTGGTTAGGGTAGTAGTGGTGGTAGTTAGGGTAGTAGTGGTGGTAGTTAGGGTAGTAGTGGTGGTAGTTAGGGTAGTAGTGGTGGTGGTTAGGGTAGTAGTAGTGGTGGTAGTTAGGGTAGTAGTAGTGGTAGTTAGGGTAGTAGTGGTGGTAGTTAGGGTAGTAGTGGTGGTAGCTAGGGTAGTAGTGGTGGTAGTCAGGGTAGTAGTGGTGGTGGTTGTGACTGCTGGCTTCGTCATATCTTTATATGCTGATGTTATACCTTGATATAAGATATAAGAAGGTATAATGAGTAATCAAGAGGAAATATACCACTAATCACATATTATCGTAGTCAAAAACATTATGAAAAGTAAGAGCGAAATTTTAACAAAAATCCCTCAGGAATATTTTGCAATGTTGAGGAAGAGTAAAGATGAACAGCACTTGATAAAAGTGTGTGCAAGAAACAACAGTCTCGTCAACACAATACTGAGAAGAATGGTGGAGGATGAGGAGTCTCTCTCTCTCTCTCTCTCTCTCTCTCTCTCTCTAATTATATATAATATTTATACAGTGTGTTTCACTCCTAGGAGGCCCCGAGATGGTACTCCCGTAGTGGCAACAGTCTCGTTTGTATATTACGTCTGTGGTAAACGATAACTCGGGTCCTCCTACGAGTGAAACACCTGTATAATAATAATGGAACACAACAGTGACCGTCTTGAGGATTCAGAGATAGATCCAACACTTGTATGTCTTTATTAGTAGATAGTTCGTCAGTCAGTGGCTTTTCCACTTCCTTACTGATATATGTGAAGACAGTAGATGATGAGTCTCTCTGCCTCGCAGAACTTTATACAGAAGACAGAAGACGAGGAAATCAGTCCCTAAGTCTTGCAGAACTATACATGTAGAAGACACTAGAAGATGAGGTAGTCAGTCCTTAAACCTTGCAGAACTATATACAGCAGACAGTGGAAGATGAGGTAATCAGTCCCCCTCAGCCTAAAAGCCAGTGTTCAGCATCTTGGTTTTGATGAATCTAGACTATGTAAGTAACCGACCACAATATTTAGTCACCCTGGCGGCCAATAAAGGTAGACTCTTATGGAGCTTGAAGGAGCTGTATGGAATATACTGAGGCTTTCTACACAAGTCCTAAAGATGAATGGATTCTTGAACCATAGATAATGAAGGTTCCCAGGTGTATGTGTGTGTGTGTGTGTCTGTGTCTGTGTGTGTGTGTGTACTCACCTAGTTGTGGTTGCAGGGGTCGATTCACAGCTCCTGTGTGTGTGCGTGTGCTCGTGCGCTTACCTGAATTTGTTAACACTGAGAGTTACACAATAGCCTGACTGTATGCAAATCACACATCCGGGTCATCACGTTATGAACTCAGACCTGTATTATGAAATGACGTCCATTTTTTATAATATAATAGTTACAAAAACAGCCATGGGGGGAGTTGAATGATAGCTCTAGGACTTTCGTGCTGTAATCAAAACATCATCAGGAGCTTTCAATGTTGCAGAAATGAGTAGGAAGTCCAGGTAGATCCGTTCAAGAGAACGATTCTAGGTCGAGTCGTTCCCTTGAACGCATCTACCTGAACTTCCTACTCATTTACATTGCAAGCTCTTAATGATGTGTTGATTGCAACACTAAAGGCCTAGAGCTATCATTCAGCTCCCTCCCCCCGCGGTTGCTTTGCAATCGCTTGTTTGCGATTTTTGCATAATATAATAGTTGTAAAGTGTTTAGCGTCAGCACCGAAGGGAAGGCAAGGACATTAGTGCGTAAACAGCGCCAGAGTATCAACAATGTGAGTGCCTGAAGAGTGAGTGTCACAGGAGAGGAAGTGCATGAAGAGAGTAAGTGCCTCAGGAGAGGAAGTGCATGAAGAGAGTGAGTGCCACAGGAGAGGAAGTGCATCAAGAGAGTGAGTGCCACAGGAGAGGAAGTGCATCAAGAGAGTGAGTGCCACAGGAGAGGAAGTGCATCAAGAGAGTGAGTGCCACAGGAGAGTAAGTGCATCAAGACAGTAAGTGCATCAATAGTGTGGGAGTCTCAATTGGGTGAGTGCTTTTCCTGACCCAGGTAATTCACCGAGGATCAGTATTCTTGGCTGATGTTGGAGAACTTACCGAGGGATACTGCAGTTCTCTCAGACCCATCTATCTTGTGTGTGTGTGTGTGTGTGTGTGTGTGTGTGTGTGTGTGTGTGTGTGTGTGTGTGTGTGTGTGTGCGCGCGCGAGTGGATTTCAAGATTACATGATTTTTACAATCGTGAGGGGAACGATAAACCAGTAGGGGTCCATACAGCGCCTGTGGGGGAAGAGGGAGGAACTAGAGGCAATCAGGTTCGATTCAAGGAAGGGGAAAAGCCAGATCAAATTCCTTGGATGAAGATCCTCTCCCCCCACTGGCGTCCAGGAGCCCCAGCCTCGAAGGGCGAATTTAAACAGTTCTATAAACCCACTAATTTCAATAACTAATTCTAAAATAAGTGGACGTGGAATAAAACTTTCTAAGCAATTCTAAATTCTAAGACCAAAGAAAGTCATGATGTGAAACAAAGCATAATTAATTGTGCCATTATATCTTTAGTTTAATTAAATCTTCAAGATCGTGGAGTGTGCGAGTCACAACAGACGAGTCACAACAGACGAGTCACAACAGATGAGTCATTGTCTTATATTCGCTCTATTTTTCTTCTTGCTGCCTCGTTGAATCTTTTTTTTTTACTCTCTGACTGTTTAGAGGCTCCCAGATGGTCGACCATCGCCAGCTGCTGCTTAACAAACATAAATTGGTGGAGAAATAGAAGGTCGCTTCTTGGTGATGTCTTTGCTAGAGCAGTGGTTCTAGTAGTAACGGTTATGTTGCTCTTAGTGAGAACGTAAGAATATAAGAAAGGAAGGGCACTGCAGCAGGCCTACTAGCCCAAACCAGGCATGTCCTTCTCTATACCACCCATTCCCACTTGTCCAATCTTTCCCAAAAGCTTTCCAAGAATTAGCTTCACTACCTCAGATACTAATCAAACCTAGCCCTTCCCACTCATATATTTATCCAATATCTTAAAAGCTACCCAAGGTCTTAGCACCTGTAACCTCGGTAAGGTTATCGACCACGTCACCACAAGAGAGAATTACGATTGTCTTAGTGGTCCTCACCTTGGGGAGATGTGCGTAGTATAGTCTGTGTCTTGCGTCTTCAGTCTGGATAAAGAAAGATGTGAAGAGGACGCAAGTGAAGGCTAGAGATATGAAGGCACATTTTGAGCTGGAGATGCGGCTGGCTCTTAAGAAGGCAGCAATAACCGCTTCTCGCTTGGCACTAGTTTCAAGGTAAGAGTAAAAGTATTTTAGATCATACTTCTTGGTGGGCACTCTGCCGTGACCCCTATGGCAGGGGCAGCCCTGCCATAGGGCTGTAAACGGTACATCACGTTTACAAACTCCGACACTCCTTCCGGAGCCACTGCCGGGTCACCACATGGAGAAGACCCGGGCCAGGAACGGTCCTGGCAAACCTACATGAATATGAACATGGTGGACACACTTAGAAGGAGAGTGTATCATTACATGGCGTCTTGCAGAGGACGATGCCATGGAAAGAAAGTATGTTCTCACTCTCACTCTCACAGGGTTGATCCTGTTGAGAAGGATATGGTTATCAAGGATATATATTACCAAAATGTCTCCAGCGTATTAAAGCCAAATTATGAAGTCGAGAACGAGAGAGTGGAAGCCTTCAGTCTCTAGGTTTTCCTTGAATAAATAGGTAAGTACAGCACTAAGGGGGCTGTCAATGGTCATGCCAAAACATTATTTGAAGTTGACCTCGTACCTGAAGATGAAACTGAGACAAAGGTCAGTCATCTACATGAAATCCTGACGAGAACTGGGTGGTAAATTTTGTTGGCAGTTTTCCTTTTTAAATATATAATGACGGTGTCAGTCGAATGAAGCCAAGTAATTGTTCTTGATGATGGGAAAGCCACACAGAAGGTGATCAGTCCCAAGGCTGAGGGACTGATAGTCTCAAAATTACCTCTCCACTCCTGCTCTTGTCTTATGTGTTATAATCACCTATATTCGACTGAAGAAGCCTGCTTTGCGGGCGAAAGATTCGACGAAAAGACACATAAGGGCTACACACGTGTCATACTCATCAACCTGTCGGTATTGTGATACCATATATAATAATATACATGTTCTTGATGTTCACGTTGATGAAGAAGGACACCTTAGAAAAAGTTAAGGTCACTGAAAACTTACCCTCGACACCTCACTGACAAAGAGGAAGAAATAAGCTCGATTTTGAACGGTAATTTCCTCTCTGTCTTCACACGAGAAGATGCAAACAACATGCCAGTAATCAGTTATTATAGAGGTTTATGTTAGGTTGAACAGGTAGCCTCGCACAGACTGGTCGACCACCTCCCCACAAGTCTCTGGAGAATCCCTTTCTCAACCTTCCCGAAGAATTCCCGCTTTCCAAATCCTCCAAACATTCCCATTTTTCCACCACCCCACAAAATTCCCATTTATCACCCCGCTGTGGTATTCCAATTTCCACCTTCTTGTGGTATTTCACATTTTCTACTTTGCTATGGCATTATTGTTGGGAATTGTTCCTTTCGACTCTCTCTCTCAGTCCTGACAGATACCCAAGTGTTGCAGTTGTGTTTTATTCATCAACTGGTCGGTATCGTATACTATTAATAGTAAAATGATCTTTACTAAGTAAGACACAAGTGCAACAGTTAGGTATCTTTATTACGAAACGTATCGCCTACACAGTAGGCTTCTTCACTAGAGAGCAGAAGAGTTAGCAGAAGCAGTAGAGATGTGAAGACGATGTAATCAGTCCATCACCCTTGAAGACGTAGTTTTCAGGTGGTCAGTCCCTCGGCCTGGAAGAAGAGTTTTGTTCCATAGTCTGGAACAATGTGGATACATAATTAGGGTAGTGTATAAAACTTTCATATTGAACATGATCTTTGCTAAGTGTGTGTTGGGCTGTGATGGGTAGGCGGACCTAGCAGACGACATCACTCTTACGGGAACATCAGGGAAGCAATGCTGATTTATTTGTAGAGTGATGAGACACATGTACAACACTGACAAGACACATGTACAACACTAACAAGACACATGTACAACACTAACAAGACACATGTACAACACTAACAAGACACATGTACAACACTAACAAGACACATGTGCAACACTAACAAGACACATGTACAACACTAACAAGACACATGTACAACACTAACAAGACACATGTACAACACTAACAAGACACATGTACAACACTAACAAGACACATGTACAACACTAACAAGACACATGTACAACACTAACAAGACACATGTACAACACTAACAAGACACATGTACAACACTAACAAGACACATGTACAACACTAACAAGACACATGTACAACACTAACAAGACACATGTACAACACTAACAAGACACATGTGCAACACTAACAAGACACATGTGCAACACTAACAAGACACATGTGCAATATTAGGAACCTTTATTGGGCTTTACGGGGATCTGGTCTACGGTAGATCTCAGACGGTGGTATCAGCGTCTTCTGATGCCGTCAGCGAGAGAAGAAGATGCTGGAGAAGACGTCTGATGTCTCTCAAGTGTGTAATGTAAGAAACACACACACACACACACACACACACACACACACCAGGAGCTATGAATCGACCCCTGCAACCAAAACTAGGTGAGTACACACACACACACACAGTTGTGAGAGTGAGAAAGCTGTCACAAACTTTAATGAGTTGAAAACATGTGTCCCTTTTCAAGTTGGGTACTCACTGCTGTTGAAGGGTTCTTGAGCCAAGGAATTGAAGCTACCCATCCCTTCCTCAGATCTAGTCAAATTACATCCAACACTACTGATTCAGCGTTACTCAATAATAATAATAATAATAATAATAATAATAATAATAATAATGATAAAAATTATAATATTCAACACTGCACTGGTAGTGTCCTGATCCTCTAACACTGCACTGGTAGTGTCCTGATCCTCTAACACTACACTGGTAGTGTCCTGATCCTCTAACACTGACATCTGGTAGTGTCCTGATCCTCTAACACTGCACTGGTAGTGTCCTGATCCTCTAACACTGCACTGGTAGTGTCCTGATCCTCTAACACTGCACTGGTAGTGTCCTGATCCTCTAACACTGCACTGGTAGTGTCCTGATCCTCTAACACTGCACTGGTAGTGTCCTGATCCTCTAACATGGGATTACCGCCTGAGCTTCGATGCTGCTTTCAACGTTACTCTCCGTGAGACTTTATGTTATGAGCGGTTATTTACAGCCTTCTCAGTCTTTAGTACCTCGCATGAAACTTATGGGTCACTGGGCTTCTGGCCGGGCTTCCGTTCGACTCCTGTTTCTGCATTTGCTGTTATACCGAGATTTTCAGGCCTTTCTGCAACTATAGTTGCTGTTTTTCCAGCTTTTCTTTACCTTACGTTGCTGCAATTGCTGCTTTTCTGACTTTTCTCCATCCTACTATGCTGCAATTGCTATTTTCTTTATACTATTCTTCATGCTATTTTGCTGCCATTGCTGTTTTTCTTCAGGTGTTTCTCCATTCGACGTTGCTGGAACTTCTGTTACTCCAGGTTTCCCAGATTTGTTGTCACTTCCGTCTCTGCTCTTACCGTTATTCCGTTACTTCCAGATTGCCCATCACCCCTCCGTTGCTGCCCTTATTGCTGTTCCAGATTCACAAACTTCCCTCGACCCTCCGTCAGTGAACGCTCTGCTCTTCCAGAATATCTGGACTTTGTGCAACACTCCATTGTGCAACACTCCATTGTGCAACACTCCATTGCCGAGTTAAATGCTATTGCAGAACAGTAGATCTGGGGAGCGGCTTAGGTAGGAGGATGTATATGCCACCTGTATCACCTGGCTTGGTACAATGACTTGAGTTGCCTGGGAAAGTTATTTTTTTTTTAGAAAGGCTGTGTTGCTAATGTTGTATTAGTTCGCTGTGTGTGTATATAGGCTTTATTAAGTGTATTTATGGGACGTAACAGTATGAAAGGCGGTGTAGTTCACTGCAGTAGTGATGATGGTGGTGTGTAGAACGGACGGCTGTGGGCAGACGGACAGGCAGGTGAACGGACGGTAGTGGCAAGGGCAGACACGCGACGGCTGGCAGTGGCAGGGGGCAGAACACGGACGGCGGTAGTGGCAAGGGCGGTAGGCAGAGAGTAGTGCAGGGGCACGACGGACTGAGCGGTGCACGGAGGAGTGGCAGGGGCAGACACGGACGGCGGTAGTGGCAAGGGGGCAGACACGGACGGCGGTAGTGGCAAGGGGGCAGAACACGGTACGGCGAGTAGTGGAGGACACGGACGCGGGTGCAGGGGCAGACACGGACGGCGGTAGTCAGGGCAACGGCGGCGTGGCAGGGCAACACGGACGGCGGTAGTGGCAAGGGGGCAGACACGGACGGCGGTAGTGGCAGGGGGGCAGACACGGACGGCGGTAGTGGCAGGGGGCAGACACGGACGGCGGTGTGGCGGGGGCGCAGTGCGGCGGTAGTGGCGGGGGCGGAGTCAGCTGGACGTGCTTGCCGCTCGTTGGCTTAGCTGGTGCCTGTGATGCTACCATGGCTGGCGGCTGGTGCTGGCTGGTGCTGCGCTGGGGCTGTGCGGTGCGACGGCGGCTGGTCTGCGTAGTGCTGCGCTGGGCGGCTGGTGCGCTGGTGCTGCGTGCGCTGGCGGTCGCTGCGCGGTGCGCTGGTGCGGCTGTGGTGCTGCGCTGGTGCGTGCTGGTGCCGCTGGTCGCTGCGTGCTGGTGGTCTGCTGCTGCTGCTGCCGTGCCTGCTGGTGCTGCGCTGCTAGTGGCTGGCGCTGCTGGTGCCGCTGGCTGCGCTGCTGGTGCGCTGCGGGGCTGTGCGCTGGGCTGTGTGCTGCTGGCGTGCTGGCTGCTGCTGGTGCGCTGGTGCGCTGCTGGCTGCTGCGGGTGCGGCGCTGGCGCTTGCTGCTGGTCTGCTCGCTGCGCTCCTGTTGTGCCTGTTCTGCTGCTGCGTGCGCTCTGGTGCTGCTGCGTGCTGCTGCTGCTGGTGCTGCTGCTGGTGTGCGTGCTGCGTGGCTGCTGCTGGTGCGCTGCTGGTGCTGCTGCGCTGGTGTGCTGGGCTGCGTGCTGTGCTGCTGGGTTGCTGCTGCTGGTGCTGCTGCTGGCTGCTGCTGGTGCGCGGTGCTGCTGCTGTGCTGCTGCTGCGTGCTGGCGGCTGCGCTGTGGCTGGTGCTGCTGCTGCTGTGCGCTGCTGGTCGCTTCGCTGTGCTCCGTGCGCTGCTGCTGGTGCCTGCTGGTGCTGCTGCTGGTGCTGCTGCTGGTGCTGCTGTGCTGCGGTGCTGCGGTGCTGGCTGCTGCGCTTGCGCGGCTGCTGGTGCCTGCTGGTGCTGCTGCTGTGCTGCTGCTGGTCGCTGCTGGTGCCGCTGCTGTGCTGCTGGTGCTGCTGCTGGTGCTGCTGTGTGCTGCTGCTGGTGCTGCTGCTGGTGCTGCTGCGGTGCGTGCGCTGCTGGCTGCTGCTGCTGGTGGTGCTGGCGCGCTGGTGCGCCTGCTGCGCTGCTGGCTGCTGCTGGTGCTGCTGGTGCTGCTGCTGGTGCTGCTGGTGCTGCGCTGGTGCTCGCTGGCTGCTGTGCTGCGCTGGTGCGCTGGTGCTGCTGCTGGTGCTGCTGGTCTGCTGCGGTGCTGCGCTGGTGCTGCGCTGGTGCTGCTGCTGGTGCTGCTGGCTGCTGCTGGTGCTGCTGGTGCTGCTGCTGGGCTGCTGGGCCTGCTGGTGCTGCTGCTGTGCTGCTGCGCTTGCGCTGCTGGTGCTGCGCTGGTGCTGCTGCTGGTGCTGCTGCTGGTGCTGCTGCTGTGCGCTGCTGCTGGTGCTGCTGCTGTGCTGCTGCTGGTGCGGGCTGCTGGTGCTGCTGTTTTGCTGCTGCTGGTGCTGCTGCTGGTGCTGCTGCTGGCTGCTGCTGGGCTGCTGGTGCTGCTGCTGGTGCTGCTGCTGGTGCTGCTGCTGGTGCTGCTGCTGGTGCTGCTGCTGGTGCTGCTGCTGGTGCGCTGGTGCTGCGCTGGTGCTGCTGTGCTGTGCTGCTGGCTGCGCTGCTGGTGCTGCTGCTGGTGCTGCTGCTGGTGCGCTGCTGGTGCTGCTGCTGGTGCTGCTGCTGGTGCTGCTGCTGGTGCTGTGCTGGTGCTGCTGGTGCTGCTGCTGGTGCTGCTGCTGGTGCGCTGCTGTGCTGCTGCTGGTCGCTGCTGCTGTGCTGCTGGTGCTGCTGCTGGTCGCTGCTGGTGCTGCTGCTGGCTGCTGCTGGTGCTGCTGCTGGTGCTGCTGCTGCGCTGCTGGCTGCTGCTGGTGCTGCTGCTGGTTGCTGCTGCTGGTGCTGCTGCTGGTGCTGCTGCTGGTGCTGCTGCTGCTGCTGCTGCTGGTGCTGCTGCTGTGCTGCTGCTGGTGCTGCGCTGCTGCTGCTGGTGCTGCTGCTGTGCTGCTGCTGGTGCTGCTGGTGCTGCTGGTGCTGCTGCTGGTGCTGCTGCTGGTGCTGCTGCTGGTGCTGCTGCTGGTGCTGCTGGTGCTGCTGCTGGTGCTGCTGCTGGTGCTGCTGGTGCTGCTGCTGGTGCTGCTGCTGGTGCTGCTGCTGGTGCTGCTGCTGGTGCTGCTGCTGGTGCTGCTGCTGGTGCTGCTGGTGCTGCTGCTGGTGCTGCTGCTGCGTGCTGCTGCTGGTGCTGCTGCTGGTGCTGCTGCTGGTGCTGCTGCTGGTGCTGCTGCTGGTGCTGCGCTGGTGGCTGCTGTGGTGCTGCTGCTGGTGCTGCTGCTGGTGCTGCTGCTGGTGCTGCTGCTGGTGCTGCTGCTGGTGCTGCTGCTGGTGCTGCTGCTGGTTGGGCTGCTGCTGGTGCGCTGTTAATGCTGCGTGCGCTGGTGCTGCTGCTGTGCTGCGCTGGCTGCTGCTGGTGCTGCTGCTGGCTGCTGCTGGTGCTGCTGCTGGTGCTGCTGTTAATGCTGCTGCTGGTGCTGCTGCTGGTGCTGCTGCTGGTGCTGCTGCTGGCTGCTGCTGGTGCTGCTGCTGGCTGCTGCTGGTGCTGCTGCTGTTAATGCTGCTGGCTGCTGCTGCTGTTAATGCTGCTGCTGGTGCTGCTGCTGGTGCTGCTGCTGGTGCCTGCTGGTGCTGCTGTTACTCTTACTGGTGCTACCTATACTGCTGGTGCTGCTGCTGTTAATGCTGCTGGTGCTGCTGGTGCTGCTGGTGCTGCTGCTGTTAATGCTGCTGCTGGTGCTGCTGCTTGTAATGCTGCTGCTGGTGCTGCTGTTACTCTTACTGGTGCTACCTATACTGCTGGTGCGATACCGTCTGTGGATCAATCGAACGAGAATAATTGAAAACAAACCCGATTAAGTTCTCGTAAAAATAAACCAAGACACATCTGAGTAAATAGGCTTTCTCCTTCACCTATTTGTATTTATCTCCCACTCTCTCTCTTTCTCTCTCTCTCCCTTTCTTTCTTTCTTTCCTTTTTTTCTCTGTATGCGCTTGGAAACACGTTAATAAGCTGGTCGCTACTTTGCTCTTAGGGAGGAAAGTTTAAAGTGAACTGACTACTAACCTTTCCTTCCTCATCTCTCTGTTTATCTTCCTCCTGGAGACGAACAACACAAAGGCGAAAAGTGTTGAAAGAGACTATTGCAGAGAGGAAATTTGTCGAGATGTTTCGCCTGTGGACAGCTTCTTCGGGCTTCTTGTCTTGTCTCGTTATCCCATTTCCTCTTCCTTCCTCCCTCTCATTATCTTAATTATCCTCCTTCAGTCAACAGTACGAATATGAATCGTTGGCAATTATTTATTCGAGTCTAAAAATTTTATTTTCTTGCACGAGTACTGAGTGACTGTAGGATCAGTTATCATCTTTCTTCCGATTCTGTTGCCCTGAGCAGGCATCAGAAATAATGTATAAGTGTCAGGGGTCCAAGACTGTTCAACTGCCTCCCAGCATACATAAGGGAGATTACCAATAGTCCCCTGACTGTCTTCAAGCAGGAACTGGACAGTCACCTAAAGTCAGTACCTGACCAGCCGGGCTGTGGTTCGCACGTCGGTTTGCGTGCTGCCAAAAGTAACAGCCTGGTTGATCAGGCCCTGATCCACCATAGGGCCTGGTCACAGACCGGGCCGCGGGGGCGTTGACCCCCGGAACCCTCTCCAGGTAATGCCTTACCAAATGGTTATTTTTTTATAATTGATTTATTACGATTCGGGAATGGTAATTAGGTCTGATTTTGTGGGCGGTTGTGTGGGTGTTTGTGTGGGTGTTTGTGTGGGTGTTTGTGTTGGTTGTTGTGTGGTGATTTTGTGAGTGGATGTGTGAGCGGTTGTGTGGGTTGTTGAGTGGGTGGTTGTGTGGGCGGTTGAGTGGGTTGTTGAATGGGTGGTTGAGTGGGTGGTTGTGTGGGTGGTTGTTTAGCATGCGTCAAGTGCAACAGCATGGCTCACTTTGCTATGCCACCTACTTTGATTCTTTGTAATGGTGTCTTTTGCTCTGTAGTCGACACAGTAAATACAGAGCTACGACCTTGCAAGCGGTGTCAGCCAGCTGGAAGCATGCTAGCCAGAACCACCTATTGGTAGTCGAGGACACTAGCTGGTCTGGTCATCCTTGAGTGCTGGGGCAGTCTGACCTCTCAGAGGAAGGCTGGTTGACTGGTTACCTTGGTGAAGCACCCTAGCCATCCAGATCCTCCCAAGCAATCAGATGGTTTATATCATAATGTAACTAACTATTTATGAGTGTGAATTCACTGTTGTAGTTGAGAGAGTACTCACTGTTCACTGCTCTGCCCTTACTCACTCTACTCATATATGTATTGGTCTGTGTTTCAATTGTACATGAGTGTCTACACATGTGCTCACTGTTGGGTAAGGAATACAGTGAAATACATGTTTGTACTATGTACGCTACATTTGCTAATTTATTATTGAAGTTTACTAATAGCCGTGAATATAGCACAATACAGTATTGCAAATCGTTATGAAAGTACTTGTTTCGTGAAAGTGGTTATGTAGGTGGGTGTGTGGATGGTTGTGTAGGTGGGTGTGTGGATGGTTGTGTAGGTGGGTGTGTGGATGGTTGTGCAGGTGGGTGTGTGGATGGTTGTGCACGTGGGTGTGTGGATGGTTGTGTAGGTGGGTTTGTGGATGGTTGTTTAGGTGGGTGTGTGGATGGTTGTGTAGGTGGGTGTATGGAGGGTTGTGTAGGTGGGTGTGTGGATAGTTGTGCAGGTGGGTGTGTGGATGGTTGTGTAGGTGGGTGTGTGGATGGTTGTGCAGGTGTGTGTGTGGATGGTTGTGCAGGTGGGTGTGTGGATGGTTGTGTAGGTGGGTGTGTGGATGGTTGTGCAGGTGGGTGTGTGGATGGTTGTGCAGGTGGGTGTGTGGATGGTTGTGCAGGTGGGTGTGTGGAGGGTTGTGTAGGTGGGTGTGGATGGTTATGTAAGTGGGTGTGTGGATGGTTGTGCAGGTGGTTTAGTTGAGTTCTTCTTCTCTTAGGTGGTTGTGTGGGTGACACTATACACACTACATAACCACTTCACAAACACTAACGTAAACCCTCCACTGATATATATATATATATATATATATATATATATATATATATATATATATATAATGGCTATAATGTCATTATTTCCATTCGTAACTTATTTTATCCCCCACGAACTTCGTTCAAGTCACCTTTGTAATTGCAACCATCAGCCGTGCTCTTGGCATCCCACCTGCCCTAGGCTGCACCTGCCCGAGGCTCCACCTGCCCGAGGCTCCGGAGACCGGGTTAGCGAGCTGGCTTATCCAATTACAGGAAGTCAGGACCTGTCTGGTCTCCAATCCCTGTTGTTCATTGTCTGACGAGCCTCCTTCAGTGTGTGTGTTTCTCTCTGCTGTAGCTGCGAGCTCACTCGTTCCTCCCGGAGGAATGTGTCCAATAAATCCCAGTGTAGCTTTGTAATCGCTCAGTGCTGAAAGACTTCTCCCAACCTGATAAAAATCTTGTATTTTTTCCCCCATTTACCCCATGAAACGCTAAAATCGAATGCGCTTTTCTATCTTCCCCCCCCCCCCCCCTATGAGACATTGAGCTTATGTGCATAGTTTTTTTCTGATTTATCACTTAAAACGCTAAAACCTTGTTAGTGTTTTTTTTATATATAAAAAC
Organism: Cherax destructor; assembly: GCA_009830355.1. Classification (NCBI taxonomy): domain Eukaryota; kingdom Metazoa; phylum Arthropoda; class Malacostraca; order Decapoda; family Parastacidae; genus Cherax; species Cherax destructor. The sequence continues at coordinate 49,334 of WNWK01004404.1, read as the reverse complement.
GCAAATTTTAAGAGTATCTTTCTCGTTTTCGATAAAGCGCAAAATTTGTGTGGGTCTCTTTTATTTTCCTTTTTTTCCTTTCAGCCGCTAAACCCACGTGGTTTGGTAATCGCGATCGCTTTTGTTTTTGTTCTTCCGCATCGCGTTGAGAATTGCGTGAGCGCCGCCTGGACGCTTGCGTGAGCGCCGCCTGGACGCTTGCGTGAGCGCCGCCTGGACGCTTGCGTGAGCGCCGCCTGGACGCTTGCGTGAGCGCAGCCTGGACGCTTGCGTGAGCGCCGCCTGGACGCTTGCGTGAGCGCCGCCTGGATGCTTGCTGCCGGGAGAATGCTCAGTGCTTGACACACCTGCCCACCTACGACACAAATTGCCCGTGGGAAACTTAGACGACGTTTCGATCGACTAGTTTCTGATGATGATAACTTAAAACGATTTGCCGTTTTTCTCTCTCTCGTCTACTCCGTCAGTTCGTTGTCTCCCTCAACAGAAATTGACCTCAGGTTACTCATCTTGCGTCTCTAGCTTCATTCAGCATATGTCTCTCACGTTGCGTCTCTCACCTTGCGTCCCTCAGATTACTCAGCTTGCGTCTCCATCAGGGCGGTGTAGTTAACTAAGCCTACTCTCGCAGGAACTACCATTACCTAGACTCGTGTGATCCTGGATCACTGGTCATCACCCAAACTGCCCTGTCAAGACTACTTGCTCGCCTCCCTCTTATAGTTAATGTAAAGGTTAACAACATACTTTATCACTGCCTGGCTTATATTGCATCCTGGAGGAGAGAGAGAGAGAGAGAGAGAGAGAGAGAGAGAGAGAGAGAGAGAGAGAGAGAGAGAGAGAGAGAGAGAGAGAGAGAGAGAGAGAGAGAAGAGCAAAGTGAGAAATGATCAATTCATTGTGTGGTGACAGACACTCTGACGCCCCTTTGACCTGTGACAGACCAGGAGAATAGAACCTCTCACTTAGACTAGGAGAATAGAACCTTTCACACAGACCAGGAGATTAGAACCTCTCACTCAAACTAGGAGAACAGATCCTCTCAATCGGACCAGGAGAAGAGAACCTCTCACTCAGACCTGGAGAACAGAACCTCTCACTCAGACCTGGAGAACAGAACCTCTCACCCAGATTGTTCTCGGTCTCCCGTATTCGTTAAAACTCTCGACTTGACAATGGTCCACAAAGGACCGAAAGGTCGTGCTGTTTCAATTCCATCTTGTGAGTTAGTTGTGAAGTTCTTCTTCAAAAGAATTTCTGTCTCTTAGTCATGGCATTCAGTAATTGTTGAACTGTTCTCTTTCGTTTTTAACGATCTCATTAGTTTCGCGTCACCCGCAATCATTGATGAGAGAGAGAGAGAGAGAGAGAGAGAGAGAGAGAGAGAGAGAGAGAGAGAGAGAGAGAGAGAGAGTTTGTACTCACCTATATGTGGTTGTAGGGCTCGAGTCACAGCTCCAAGCCTCACCTCTTCGCTGGTCACCACTAGGTCCACTCTCATATGGCTTCAAGAGCTTTATTGTGTATGTGTGTGTGTGGGGGGGTCCTGCAAGGGGGTCAGTGTTGCTGGGATCATGACCAACGTGCAGTAGGTGGAGGGCAACTTGGGGAAGCTTAAGGGGCTGGCCAGCCAGGAGCGAAACAGCTGGTTGTGCAGAAACGTCGCTCTGTGAGGACAACGTCTATCCCAGTTATCCCCATCCGGCTCTACAATAAACCACCACCACTACCACCACCACCAACACCACCACCACCACTACCACCACCACTACCACCACCACCACCACCACCGCTAACACCACCATCACCACGAACACCACCACGAACACCACCACCACAACCACCACCACCAACGCCACCACCACCACCATTACCACCACCACCATTACCACCACCACCACCACCACCCAACACTTTTTCCTTGCACGAGCCAAATATAAAAAAATAATCTGGAACAAAGCAATGCAATTGGCAATAAAAAATAAAAATAGCACTGCAATTTGCAATTTGCAATTACAACCCCCACAGCCCCCTCAACCTCCCCTGGGGAACCAGCCCAGGAGAACCCACAGGGTGAAAATCATTAATATATATATAATCTCACACTTCCCTGATTGTATTTACACTTGAAAAAGATTACACAAAGAGGGGAAATTGTCTTTAATTACAAATTTCTTCTATACTCTATAGTCTTGAAATAAAGTCCCTAAACCACTCTATAGTTGTGAAATACAGTCTGTACCCTACTCTATAGTTGTGAAATACAGTCTGTACCCTACTCTATAGTTGTGAAATACAGTCTGTACCCTACTCTATAGTTGTGAAATACAGTCTGTACCCTACTCTATAGTTGTGAAATACAGTCTGTACCCTACTCTATAGTTGTGAAATACAGTATGTACCCTACTCTATAGTTGTGAAATACAGTCTGTACCCTACTCTATAGTTGTGAAATACAGTATGTACCCTACTCTATAGTTGTGAAATACAGTCTGTACCCTACTCTATAGTTGTGAAATACAGTCTGTACCCTACTCTATAGTTGTGAAATACAGTCTGTACCCTACTCTATAGTTGTGAAATACAGTCTGTACCCTACTCTATAGTTGTGAAATACAGTCTGTACCCTACTCTATAGTTGTGAAATACAGTCTGTACCCTACTCTATAGTTCTGAAATACAGTCTTTACCCTACTCTATAGTTGTGAAATACAGTCTGTACCCTACTCTATAGTTGTGAAATACAGTCTGTATCCTACTCTATAGTTGTGAAATACAGTCTGTACCCTACTCTATAGTTCTGAAATACAGTCTTTACCCTACTCTATAGTTCTGAAATAGAGTCTGTACCCTACTCTATAGTTGTGAAATACAGTCTGTACCCTACTCTATAGTTGTGAAATACAGTCTGTACCCTACTCTATAGTTGTGAAATACAGTCTGTACCCTACTCTATAGTTGTGAAATACAGTCTCGATCCATAATCATGAAACAAATTCTGTGCCCCAATGTACAGTTGTGGTCCAAGAATGTTCAACATCTTATTATAATGTGTATAATTGGACCAGAGAACCGACGAATCTTTATTGATACCCAAGTGTTACACATGTGTTTAATTCAACATCTTACTGTAAGACATCAGAAACACTGCTGGCACAAGTGTAGAAGTCGTCAAAGGGAAACTGGTCAAGTCCCGTAGCTCGATGGCTAGCACACTCAGCTCACACACTGAGGTCAGGGGTTCGATCCCCGGTACGGCTGGAAACATTAGGAAGTGTTTCCTTAAGACACCTGTTGTCCAGTATTCAGCCACCAGTAAAATAGGTACCTGGGTGTTAGTATACTGGTGTGGGTCGCATCCTGGGACAAAACTGACCTAATTTGCGGGAAATGCTCAGCATAACAAGCGACTTTATATATAGTAGTATGTCATTGATGTCAGCTATGGTCTGTATACCTTGTACTTGTACTTGTAGAAATTCTTCTTCTTCTTCTTCTTATTATTATTTTTATTATTAATATTATGATTATTATTATAAGTATCTTCACCAGGCTTCAGATCAACCAGGCTGTGAGGGATATGTGGGGCTGCAGGCCACCAACAGCAACAACCTGGTTGACCAGGCAAGCAACAGACAAGCTTGGCCCAAGGCCGGGCTCCAGGAGAAAAAAAAACTCTCGGAACTCATCAAAGGTATATCAGAGGTAAAAACTTCTATATTATGGATGTAAATTCTCTACCCAAAAGTACTGGCAAGAAATAGATTAGCTATCTTACAGATCCTCTAACCTACTTTACTGAACAGATCCTCTATTACAATTTATTAAATTCCTTTGCATCTATTGCTGGTCATTATTAACGTTTTAAAAACAACTAATCCAGATTTTATAAAGACAATTTATATAGGTATGTTTAAATAACTACATTTATATAACTATTCACATCACGAACCTGGCTAAACTACGTTGATTAAATTCTCATTATTTTTCCCTAGACTCATATAAGTTCATTATTATTCTTATTATTATTATTTTTATTATTATTATTATTTTTATTATTTTAATTATTATTATTATTATTATTATTATTATTATTATTATTATTATTATTTTTATTATTATTATAGGAGAACACTAAATCCGTAAGGGGCATACAGCACCTGGGGAATGGAAGACAATCAGCTTCGCTCTTATGGAAGTTGAATGCAGCTTTAATTCCTTAAAATAAGAGCCCGAACCTGCATCAGGGCACTTATATACATCCCCCCTCCCTCCCTCCTCCTTCCTTCCTTCCTTCCTTCCTTCCTTCCTTCCTTCCTTCCTTCCTTCCTTGAAGGACACTCCAAGTGCTAAGAGACTTTCTCACTTCTGAATTGCTTAAAAAAAAGGATGACAACACCTTCGTTAATTCTTAGTTTTGAGTGATGAGTGAGGGAGCGTCGTTATTCATCAAGGTTGTCGTTATTCATCAAGGTTGTCGTTATTCATCAAGGTTGTCGTCACTCATCAGGGTTGTCGTTATTCATCAGGATTTTAGTCTCGTAATTAAGCGAAGTTGGCAAGAAACATTGTGTTAAAAATATTTTTTATCTCTCTCTCTCCTTCTGCCTTCGTTAAACAACTAGGTTTAAGTTTATTGAGATGGTTGGTCGTGAGTGGGAGTGAAGCAGAGAGGAATCGAAAGGGATCTTAGAGGGAGCTTACTGTTCTCGCTGATGTATTGGCCAGTATTACACTGAAGAATCCTGTTATAGAAGAGAAACGTTTCGTCAATAAAGATACCCAAGTGCTGTACATGTGCCTCGTTGTTCAACCAGTCGTTATTGAATACAGTCAACGACGAGCGAGCCGAGAGGGAGCTGAGAATGAGCTGAGAGTGAGCTGAGAGTGAGCCGATAGTGAGCTGAGAGTGAGCTGAGAGTGAGCTGAGAGTGAGCTGAGAGTGAGCCGAGAGTGAGCCGAGAGTGAGCTGAGAGTGAGCTGAGAGTGAGCTGAGAGCGAGCTGAGAGTGAGCTGAGAGCGAGCTGAGAGTGAGCTGAGGGTGAGACGAGAGTGAGCTCAGCGTGAGCCGAGAGTGAGCTGAGAGTGAGCTGAGAGCGAGCTGAGAGTGAGCTGAGAGCGAGCTGAGAGTGAGCTGAGGGTGAGCCGAGAGTGAGCTCAGCGTGAGCCGAGAGTGAGCTGAGAGTGAGCTGAGAGTGAGCTGAGAGTGAGCTGAGAGCGAGCTGGTTGGTTCCGAGAGGGAGTTGAGATTAATGCCACATACCACACGTTTTATGAGATATTATTAATCACGTCTATTGCTTCAGTAATTTATCCCGGGCTGACTTTATCGAGGGTACACCTGATGCTGCACTTCCTCGTTACCTTTAATTAGCGATGCTTATTACAACTCATGTTTGTCATTTATTCGTTACCTCTCTTGTTTATGTTACAGTGGAACACATAAACCAACGTGCATTAAGGTAATGCATACATGAATACACACACACCTGTATATATATATATATATATATATATATATACAGGTGTGAGTGTGTTAGTCTACGGTTCTGCACAGCCATATTTCATTACTAACAGGTTTTTTTTATCAGCGGCAATTACGTTACGCTCTCTGGCAATTATAAGTGATGCCAGGCACAGTTAAATATATTCACACACACAGTCATAGAGTTGTCAGGAAGTGGAATAGCCTAGAAAGTGACGTAGTGGAGGCAGGAACCATACATAGTTTTAAGACTAGGTTTGATAAAGCTCATGGAGCAGGGAGAGAGAGGACCTAGTAGCAATCAGTGAAGAGGCGGGGCCAGGAGCTATGAATCGACCCCTGCAACCACAAATAGGTGAGTACAAATAGGTGAGTACAGACACAGACAGACAGACAGACAGACAGACAGACACACACACACACACACACACACATACACACACACACACTAACACACACACACGTTTACTGAAATTAAACCCCAGTAAATGGTAAGTTATGAAAATTGGGAAGAGAAAAGAGAGGTGAGAGAGAGAGAGAGAGAGAGAGAGAGAGAGAGAGAGAGAGAGAGAGAGAGAGAGAGAGAGAGAGAGAGAGAGAGGGGAAAGAGACGCTGCAATCCTCATTCAAAGAGGACTTAGGGGTGAACATTGTACCGAGCATATCACCCACATCATCAAAGGGACACATCAACCCAATAACCTCTGCAGCTAATTTGACTTGTTCATATCCAAGAACAGCTTTGAGGAATTACAAGAGTCACTCACAACCTTCCATACGAAATGACCTGTCAGTTACTCTATTACACCTGTCACTCCCTTTATCACACCTGTCACTCACTTTATCACACCTGTCACTCACTTTATTACATCTGTCACTCGATCACACCTGTCACTCATTTTATTACACCTGTCACTCACTTTATTACACCTATCACTCCCTTTATTACACCTGTCACTCCCTTAATCACACCTGTCACTCCCTTTATCACACCTGTCACTCACTTTATCACACCGTCACTCACTTAATCACACCTGTCACTCCCTTTATTACACCTGTCACTCCCTTAATCACACCTGTCACTCCCTTAATCACACCTGTCACTCCCTTTATCACACCTGTCACTCACTTTATCACACCGTCACTCACTTAATCACACCTGTCACTCCCTTTATCACACCTGTCACTCCCTTTATCACACCTGTCACTCACTTAATCACACCTGTCACTCACTTAATTACACCTGTCACTCCCTTTATCACACCTGTCACTCCCTTTATCACACCTGTCACTCCCTTAATCACTCCTGTCACTCCCTTTATCACACCGTCACTCACTTAATCACACCTGTCACTCCCTTTATCACACCTGTCACTCCCTTAATCACTCCTGTCACTCCCTTTATCACACCTGTCACTCACTTTATCACACCTGTCACTCACTTTATCACACCTGTCACTCTATTACAAATGTCAGTCATTTTATTACACAATGTTGTTTAGATAATGAGGCTAAAATGCAATATATTAATTGACGACGTTTTGGCCCACTCAGTGGGCTAGATCAGTCCCACTGTGGGAGGCGAAACGATGTCGTTATTAAAGGTATTCTCATTAGTGAAGTGAGAATTGTTCATATTTAGAGATGACTCCAGTTCCTTCCTCCACAGCATGTCAACCTCAGGTCTTAGACGAGACCTGAGAAGTTGAGAGGTTATTAACACGACAGAGGCGTGTTTATTCTTGGTGTTAAATGCATCGTGGCTGTTGTTGGTGTTAAATGCGTCGTGACTGTTGTTGGTGTTAAATGCGTCGTGACTGTTGTTGGTGTTAAATGCGTCGTGACTGTTGTTGGTGTTAAATGCGTCGTGACTGTTGTTGGTGTTAAATGCGTCGTGACTGTTGTTGGTGTTAAATGCGTCGTGACTGATCTTGGTGTTAAATGCGTCGTGACTGATCTTGGTGTTAAATGCATCGTGACTTTTGTTGGTGTTAAATGCGACGTGACTTTTGTTGGTGTTAAATGCGTCGTAACTGTTGTTGGTGTTAAATGCGTCATGACTATTCTTGGTGTTAAATGCGTCGTGACTGTTGTTGATGTTAAATGCGTCGTGACTGTTGTTGATGTTAAATGCGTCGTGACTGTTGTTGATGTTAAATGCGTCGTGACTGATCTTGGTGTTAAATGCATCGTGACTGTTGTTGATGTTAAATGCGTCGTGACTTTTGTTGGTGTTAAATGCGTCGTGACTATTCTTGGTGTTAAATGCGTCGTGACTTTGTTTGTTAATCGTCGACTATTTTGTGTTAATGCGTCGTGACTAATCTTGGTGTTAAATGCATCGTGACTGTTGTTGGTGTTAAATGCGTCGTGACTTTTGTTGGTGTTAAATGCGTCGTGACTATTCTTGGTGTTAAATGCGTCGTGACTGTTGTTGATGTTAAATGCGGTGAGTTTGTTTAAAAAAAAAAAGATCAATATTTTTGTGTGTGGCTGTTGTTAGTCCATTAACAGCGGCCAGAAGATTTATGAGACAAATATTGTGACGAGGCACTGCTGTTTTTGCTGCTGCTGCTGCTGCTAGTGCTGCTCTGTTTATTTGGCACCATCGTTACGATGAGACAGAGAGACAACAGCAAGATAAACAGAGGGAGAACACACACACACACAAACACATATAGTATATGTATATATATATATATATATATATATATATATATATATATATATATATATATATATATATAGAGAGAGAGAGAGAGAGAGAGAAAAGGAGAGAGAGAGAGAGAGAGAGAAGAGAGAGAGAAAGAGAGAGAGAGAGAGAGAGAGAGAGAGAGAGAGAGAGAGAGAGAGAGAGAGAGAGAGAGAGAGAGAGAGAGAAGAGAGAGAGAGAGAGAGAGAGAGAGAGTTAACATGCTACATATCACTTCACAACCACACAGTTTCGTCAACAAAATAGAGAAAAATATATGCGAATTTCTACATTTAACCCCCTCCCATCTTTCCCACCAATCCCCCCAAAAATAAGTATCAAATCTTCTAAGAAATTTCGTAATGGGTCTTCCACTAAAACTCACATTTATTTCCGAAAAAAAATATATATACCCCATTGGTGAATGGAAAACTAAATCCAAAAATCTTAAAACACTATTTTTTTTTGACCTTTTAGCCAAGGAGACAGGAATGTCAAACCCGAAATTTTAATAGTTAAAACATGCGGAAAACCTCGGCGCAATTGGGGAGAAAATGTTGCTTATGCAAATGTGAAAAAGTTTTTTGACCTGTAAAATGGGTTCAAATTTTTTTTCTAGATTTTTTTCAAGGGAAGTGAGAGAGAGAGAGAGAGAGAGAGAGAGAGAGAGAGAGAGAGAGAGAGAGAGAGAGAGAGAGAGAGAGAGAGAGAGAGAGAGAGAGAGAGAGGAAGGACTCCAGCCGAGGACACAGTGTTGGCCGGGTAAGAACGGAATACGGGAGGCGGCAGGAAGTGTTGCAACATACCTGGTGATCAGTGATGACGACTTGTTGCAATTACTGGGGACTGTAATGAACCCCTACGAGTGTAAGAGTACACAAACACCGATAAGAGGGTTCGAGAGTACACAAACACCGATAAGAGGGTTCGAGAGTACACAAACCCCGATAAGAAGGTTCGAGAGTACACAAACCCTGATAAGAGGGTTCGAGAGTACACAAACCCTGATAAGAGGGTTCGAGAGTACACAAACACCGATAAGAAGGTTCGAGAGTACACAAACCCTGATAAGAGGGTTCGAAAGTACACAAACCCCAATAAGAGGGTTCGAGAGTACACAAACACCGATAAGAGGGTTCGAGAGTACACAAACCCTGATAAGAGGGTTCGAGAGTACACAAACATCAAATAAGGGTTGGTGTTTGATCCTGCGTTTGAAAAATCAAAACATGCACACAGTCAGACAGACAGACAGACAGACAGACAGACAGGCTCATAAACAGACAGGAAAAATATTAGTCATTTTATTTAATTTGTTATTGAATAAATTTAATGTCAAAATTATATCTGTATAATCAGATAGACAGACAGGCAGATAGATAAACAGGCAGACATACAGGCAGGCAGATAGACAGGCAGGCAGATAGATAGGTACATAGACAGGCAGATAGGCAGACAGGCAGGCAGACAGACATACAGGCAGGTAGATAGACACTTCCACTGCAAATTGTTTGCAGTTATTGCAATGACGGTGATTTAACTAATTATTATTACTGTTGCATTCGTGAGGATGACAGGTGTGATGAGGCACATGTGGTGGTGGTGACAGGTGTGATGAGGCACGTGTGGTGGTGGTGGTGACAGGTGTGATGAGGCACGTGTGGTGGTGGTGGTGACAGGTGTGGTGAGGCACGTGTGGTGGTGGTGGTGACAGGTGTGATGAGGCACGTGTGGTGGTGGTGACAGGTGTGATGAGGCACGTGTGGTGGTGGTGGTGACAGGTGTGATGAGGCACGTGTGGTGGTGGTGGTGACAGGTGTGATGAGGCACGTGTGGTGGTGGTGGTGACAGGTGTGATGAGGCAAGTGTGGTGGTGGTGACAGGTGTGATGAGGCACGTGTGGTGGTGGTGGTGACAGGTGTGATGAGGCAAGTGTGGTGGTGGTGACAGGTGTGATGAGGCACGTGTGGTGGTGGTGGTGACAGGTGTGATGAGGCAAGTGTGGTGGTGGTGGTGACAGGTGTGATGAGGCACGTGTGGTGGTGGTGGTGACAGGTGTGTATGTTATGTCTCATAATAAACAACATACAGCATTGCTATATTCATACCCCGTAAGAAAGTCAAAAACATTAGAGAGTAATTAAAAATATTAGAAAGCAACTAAATCACTAAAAAACAATTTAATAACGTAATGGTGGTAAAGAAACGTAAGAGTAATAAGTAATAAGAGGATAAAGTAGTGAATTGCGCCACAAGTGAACTAAAAACACATTACGAATAAGGCAAATAAAATCATACGATTGGTAATTAATAGTCAAGGTCCAACAACTGGAGCTCATTCCTCGCACATCTGGTCCTGGTCATTAAGAAGAGGAAATTACACCCACTAAAATATAGGTACAACACAGTACAAACAAATGTAGTCAAAACTCCCTCTCACCCCCTTCCGTTCTTTTTCCTCTCTCTCTTCCTTCCTCTCTAACTTCCTACCTTACTCTCTCTCTCTCTCCTCCCTTTCATACCCTCCTTCCTCCTTCACTTCCTTCCTACATCCCTCCCTCCTTCCCAATTAACCTCGTTCAAGAGTCCATTACTCCCTGAATACTAACAAATTAGGTTAATCCATTCGTTTGTCGAAAACAATCTCGAATAACCTTTAGAAAATAATACGAATTTAGCCAAACTCTATCACAAACTACAATAATGTTTTCTGAGAAGAAGAATCATGCTTGTTTACCAATGTAAATAAGCCGTATACGAAGAATTTACAAGAAAAGACAACAACACGGTTCTACACCCAAAGTAAATTCAATTGAAGCAGATTGTTTTGAACGGCCTGCATGATATTATTCCATGCTGCATCCTGGGATATGCACAATAACCACTGATAAAAATAGTGAAATTCCAAGCGCTTTTGTGATTTCTCACATTATCAAGGAACTGTAAAAAATAGAAGATCAACAGGAAGACACATAAGGACGAGGCTACACCTAGGTGTACTCTCGTCATTATATACCTTCCTCTTAACCATATATTTTTTATAGTTCCTTGATAATGTGAGAAATCACGAAATAGCTTGTAATTTCACTGTTTTTTCACAGTGGTTGTTCTACATATTGTGATATCACCTGTTTACTGTGATTTTATTGCATCCTGGGATATATTTACAAATTCTGATGTGCCTAAGGCTTAGATCAGGCACTCCGAGGAGATGCAACTCAAGGAGATTGCGTTAAACCGTGTTATATTTCGCGCTAAATCCCGGTATACGTTGACAGATTCTGATGTGCTGAGGCCTGACAGGGTGAAATAGATGGGATCACAGCAGTGAGAGAATCCCTGGCCATGAATGAAGTTGAATAACAACGAATTGTCCACAAGTGTGAAGACAAGGGGGCACATGTCGCTCTGCGTAGAGTTTGTGTTGCAACTTTTGTCTGTCTTCAATGAATTGAGTTAATTTATAGAATAGATAAGTATCTCTTTCTGTCTGTCTGTCTGTCTGTCTGTCTGTCTGTCTCTCTCTCTCTCTCTCTCTCTCTCTCTCTCTCTCTCTCTCTCTCTCTCTCTATATATATATATATATATATATATATATATATACCACACACACACACACACACACACACACACACACACACAAAATCTGTCGTCTTCACAAATTTCAAGGAAGCAGTTATATTCCACGGGAGGTGATTGGACAATCTCACCAACCAATCAGGTGTAAGATTTATTCGGTCTCAGGTAAATCCAGACCACTCTGCCTCGACGCTGTCACCAGTGCCTCGACGCTGTCACCAGTGGCCCGACGCTGTCACCAGTGGCCCGACGCTGTCACCGGCCTCTCTACACTGTCGTGACTGTCACCAGCCTGTCTACACTTCCTCGACGCTGTCACCAGTGGCCCGACGCTGTCACCAGTGGCCGCGCGTCACCAGTGGCCGACGCTGTCACCGGCCTCTCTACACTGTCGTGACTGTCACCAGCCTGTCTACACTTCCTCGACGCTGTCACCAGTGGCCCGACGCTGTCACCAGTGGCCCGACGCTGTCACCGGCCTCTCTACACTGTCGTGACTGTCACCAGCCTGTCTACACTTCCTCGACGCTGTCACCAGTGGCCCGACGCTGTCACCAGTGGCCCGACGCTGTCACCAGTGGCCCGACGCTGTCACCAGTGGCCCGACCTGTCCGGCCTCTACACTGTCGTGACTGTCACCAGCCTGTCTACACTTCCTCGACGCTGTCACCAGTGGCCCGACGCTGTCACCAGTGGCCCGACGCTGTCACCAGTGGCCCGACGCTGTCACCAGTGGCCCGACGCTGTCACCGGCCTCTACACTGTCGTGACTGTCACCAGCCTTTCTACACTTCCTCGACGCTGTCACCAGTGGCCCGACGCTGTCACCAGTGGCCCGACGCTGTCACCAGTGGCCCGACGCTGTCACCAGTGGCCCGACGCTGTCACCGGCCTCTACACTGTCGTGACTGTCACCAGCCTGTCTACACTTCCTCGACGCTGTCACCAGTGGCCCGACGCTGTCACCAGTGGCCCGACGCTGTCACCAGTGGCCCGACGCTGTCACCGGCCTCTCTACACTGTCGTGACTGTCACCAGCCTGTCTACACTTCCTCGACGCTGTCACCAGTGGCCCGACGCTGTCACCAGTAGCCCGACGCTGTCACCGGCCTCTCTACACTGTCGTGACTGTCACCAGCCTGTCTACACTTCCTCGACGCTGTCACCAGTGGCCCGACGCTGTCACCAGTGGCCCGACGCTGTCACCAGGCCTCTTACACTGTCGTGACTGTCACCAGCCTGTCTACACTTCCTCGACGCTGTCACCAGTGGCCCGACGCTGTCACCAGTGGCCCGACGCTGTCACCAGTGGCCCGACGCTGTCACCAGTGGCCCGACGCTGTCACCGGCCTCTCTACACTGTCGTGACTGTCACCAGCCTTTCTACACTTCCTCGACGCTGTCACCGGCCTGTCTACACTGGCCCGACGCTGTCACCGGCCTCTCTACACTGTCTTGACTCTGTCACCAGCTTGTCTGCACTAGCGTGACGTTGTCATCAGTCTGTCTACACTTGCTTGATTCTGTCCCCAACCTGTGTACGCTGACCTACTGTCACCAATCTCTCAACACTGAGAATCTGCTGTCACCCGCACTGCTACACTGTCGAGGACATGCTGTCACCAGCTAGTCTAAACTGACTAAGGAACCGCTATCACCATATTGTCTACACTGCCTGGGGAAGCTGCTGCAGCTGTCACCAGCTTGTCTACAGTGTCATGCTCGACATTGTCACCAGACTGTCTACACTGCCAACGAGAAACCACTCAGGCAAGATATTACAAACTCTCCTTTGAGAGCTCTCTTCTGGCTATTATTATTCAGAATGAAAGCTGATGCAGAGTGCGTGCACTCACAAGCTGCTGGAACGCAGTAATTGAAAGGATTGAACCATCCCTCTGGTGAGACGATACAAAGCTATCTCCGATACCTTACCAGTTTTAGATTTTTAGCTTATGGTATTTAATGGTACTGTATGGTATTTAATGGTACTGTATGATATTTAATGGTACTGTATGGTATTTAATGGTACTGTATGGTATTTAATGGTACTGTATGGTATTTAATGGTACTGTATGATATTTAATGGTACTGTATGGTATTTAATGGTACTGTATGGTATTTAATGGTACTGTATGGTATTTAATGGTACTGTATGGTATTTAATGGTACTGTATGGTATTTAATGGTACTGTATGATATTTAATGGTACTGTATGGTATTTAATGGTACTGTATGGTATTTAATGGTACTGTATGGTATTTAATGGTATTGTATGGTATTTATTGGTATTGTATGGAAATGCAGGTACTGTATGGTAATGTATGATACTTTATGGTACTTGGATTCTTTTCAAAGATCAGAGGTTCGAGCCTACAGAGAAGAGGTGCTCACACCTCCTCTTCAAAATCATTTTTATGAAATATATAACATGCAATGTTTACCGTACATAAACATTCATTTTTGTTCTTGTTGTGCAAACACACACACACACACACACACACACACATACACACATACACACACACATATACACACATACATAGTTTTAAGACTAGGTTTGATAAAGCTCATGGAGCAGGGAGAGAGAGGACCTAGTAGCAATCAGTGAAGAGGCGGGGCCAGGAGCTATGAATCGACCCCTGCAACCACAAATAGGTGAGTACAAATAGGTGAGTACACATATACACACACACATATACACACACACATATACACACACACTATATATATATATATATATATATATATATATATATATATATATATATATATATATATATATATATATATAAATTTGAGCGTAAACTTCAGGTATAAATTATAACGATTACCTAAAAGAAATAAAGCCTTTTAATTATCGAGTAAGTTGGGTAGTGACGCATCATTTGCACTAATTACGTGTGATTGATGTATCATTAACCTTTCATTGCTGATGACAGCTTTCTTAGTTCAAACAGACTCAGGCTGTTGCACAGACTCAGGCTGTGTCACAGACTCAGGCTGTTGCACAGACTCAGGCTAAATATACCCATTTTTTTGGTATGTTAGATTTAAAGACTGTCGACTAACCGTGGGTCATGAAGAACGTAATTTAACTTAACCTAACAAGAATACTTTAATCGCTAAAAATGAGGTTAATCTCTCGGTAGATATACACCGAGAGATATGTACTTAGCAGGTGTCTATAACTGTTTTGAATAACTAATATCAAAGCAAACACTTGTTGTATATAGACAGGAACAAGTGTCGTCGGAACACAGTCCTCTTGTATCAACAGAGCAAGCTATTGTTGAATCTCTCTCTCTCTCTCTCTCTCTCTCTCTCTCTCTCTCTCTCTCTCTCTCTCTCTCTCTCTCTCTCTCACACACCACACACACACACACACACACACACACACACACACACAAAGGAACAATTCCATCTTTCTACAGCTTCAAACTCAATCACTACTAAGCAAGTAAGCTCTGCGAATTAATATATTCACATGGATGAGCTAAATCTGTACGCGTCATACAGCACCTGGGGTATGGGAGGTAGTGTAGTTTGATTCAGTGAAGAGGGAGGGTAGCAACAGCTCTTTGAATCAAGAACCCATCACCAGTACCAAGGACCTCTTTCATTCCCGTCCTCTTTCATTACCTGTGTCTCGGGGGTGTAGACGACATGATGCTCTGTGTATATTTATTATGTCAATTCACGTGTCGTTAAGGCAAAAGTATTACTTACCTCTACAGGCTGGAATTAGTAAGACGAGTGCCGTCAGGAAGGTAACAAGAACCAGCTTCCTCCTCAGTATCCACTGACTCGACGCCTTCATTTACACGTTGTATTTGGCAAAGTCACCAATATACGACTATCGTCTGTGCGAGAATCTCACAGAGAGGAAGGATAACCTCTGTAATTTTGACCAACGGAAGATTCATTAAGTCCGTGTACACCTTCTTCAGCTGATTAATATCAACACTCCTCCACCACGCATCTGTGAGGTACACAAAAACAAGAATTTTAAAGGAGTGCAAAAAAAAAAAAAATATGTGATGAAACAACACAGTGTATCGGAATAAAAAAAATTAAATCGATAACCCAAAACATACGAAATTTGTTAAAAGATGCAGGAAATTAACTTTCAAAATAAAAGAAGACTTCCAAAACGAAATAGACACGTTCATTAACCTGGACGACTGAGAAAAAATGACCTGACTCATTGATAAGTGATGCCTGGCACTGTCCTGGTTATTACTGTATGACAATTTAAAAACAATGAATTCCATGTCTAGAGATTCATCACATGGATAGATATATAAATATTTAACACCTTTCAAGGAGATTTGGTGCTGGTCACAACCCTGGCCTATACTGCCATTACTGGGGCCGATAAATTACAATATTGGTTGATACAATGGATGGATATGTATGAAGAAAAATAGCGACATTAAACGGAGGTGCTCGGCAAGGATATAAGTTATAAGATTTATAAATAAATATTTGTTCAAAATACGTAGGCAGTTCTCTCTCTCTCTCTCTCTCTCTCTCTCTCTCTCTCTCTCTCTCTCTCTCTCTCTCTCACACACACACACAGAAGGAACATTCTGCAGTAACCAGGAAAGAGGATACGGGTTCTTGCTAGATCCTGGCACGTATATGCTAGCCAGGGGAAGACTCCAGTGCCCTGGTGGATGTGACTGGTGTGCCAAGAGTGCCAGCATCCAATAAAGGTCCCTAACGTAAACATGAGAGTCAGGACAGAGGAGGAGGAGCATACTTCACTATGTACTGGAAGGTTGGAGGCTACTGGTGTGGTGGGCTGCACCCACCTGCACCTATTTTCTAATGCAATCTACGGTTTTTCCTTGTTGTTACTATGCTCACGGGGAAGCTCTAAATCCGGTGGGGTCATGCAGCGCCTGGAGAAGGGGAGATGACAATTACGAAGATAATCATAAGGAAGGGAAGGGAAACTAACACTTCGTGAACCAAGATTACCCTTCACCAGCAGAAGGAAAGTCTGGAGCTCCCGTTCGGAATTTTCTGCCGAGTGACGTGATCTGAATCTTTCATATCTTTCATCTTCGTTCACAGTCATACCTGTTCTTCAAGCTGTGCACCATTTTGGCCTGCATTCTGTGCCATTTCCCTGTGTAAGTGTATTCTTCTTTTTGGGCTAACCTGTTTGCTGGGAATTATCCCCATGTGTTAAAGAATATATACGTCGTGCCGAATAGGTAAAACTTGCAATTTTGGCTTAAATAGCAACGCTCTTCTTGCCGAATAAGGCAATAAATTAGCAAAAATTATTCTGAACCTAACGAAAAATATATATTTCATTGTGTTTGTTTATTTTTAAATTATTATAAGCTTATATAAAATATATTTAGTTGGATTAGGCTAAATTAAATTGCGTTTGTTATAATAAGGTTAGGTAAGTTTTCTAAGGTTCTTAACATAAATGAAAAAAAAATATATCTTTAAACGTATAAGAGAAAATTTTAGAAAGGACTTAATTTTAAATGAGTTCTTGCTAATTGACCAATTTTACCTATTTAAAATTATCCACTAAAACTCTTTGAAAAAAAAAAATGCGAGATTCAAAATAAAAATCGAAAGATAAACTTCTGAAAATATCTCGTAAAACTTTAAAAAAATACGTAAATGAAACGAATGTGAGAGGAAAGGGAGAATGGTGCACAGGGAGAGTGGCCCTAACTAGGGAGAATGCCATAACAAAGGGAGATACAGCTCTAACAGGGAAGAATTCCCTCACAGTGAGGTATTAAACTATTACTGTGAGGTATTAAACTATTACTGGAGGGTATTAAACTACTACTGTGAGGTATTAAACTATTACTGTGAGGAATTAAACTATTACTGGGAGGTATTAAACTACTACTGTTAGGTATTAAACTATTACTGTGAGGTATTTAAAAATTACTGTTAGGTATTAAACTACTACTGTTAGGTATTAAACTATTACTGTGAGGTTTTATACTATTACTACGAGATATTACGAGACCTTCTTTAAGAGAGCGCGAGACCTGCTTTATAGAGCAGCCACAAGTAACTTCAAAGAGTAAAGGAGAAACAAAGTAGAACGCCCACTGGTGCTTCTCTGGATGCATTTGCAATCTCCGGTGCTTAATGGAACACTTCTCTAAACAGGCCGGATCAGTGTTTATCCTGAGTGTCCGCTTGTGTGGGACACATGGAACGATGAGGATAGAGAATAAGAGGAATAAGATACAAGACAACAGTATAGGAGGAAAAGAAGGCAGGACGATATGAATAGAAGAAAGGCAAAAATATATGGATTATAGGAAGGAAAAAGACAAGAGAATAAGGAGAAATGGAATGAATATGACCAAGAGCTTAAGGAAAAAGAGGAATGAGCAAGATAATAGAATGAGTAAATATATGGATTCGAGGTGAATCTTTTTTTATTATTCCATCATTGATATTTCTTTCTGTATTTTCCTCTGTGCCACTTACACTGTTCTCCAGAAAATAATTCAGTAGTTGAAGCAGAACCAGATAACCTACTTAAGTCAGTAACTGCGTCTTAGGTGAGTCTTCCTACTTTTCTTCCCACTCTTCTTCTTCTTCTTCTCCTCCTCCTCCTCTTCTCAAGGAAGTCCTGAATACAATGCGTTATTTATTTAGTTGAAAAATATATATGAAGAATGTCTTGGTTTGCATCAGTTTCTCTGTGTATGCAACATATGTGTACATGTTCCTATGTGACATACGTGCACTTGTGTGTGTGTGTATAACACATGTGTATATGTGCATGTAACATACGTGAACACCTAACGCAAGTGTTCATGTGTGTAGCTGACACAAATACGTACACATCCCATCATACAAATGAATATGTATTAATGGGTATACGTATACACACTAAAGCTTATACATATCTTTAAAAACATATTCTTTGGCTCTCATTTGCTTTATTAACGTCAATAAACCATCAGCGAAGCATTCTGATATTTTTATTTACCAAAAAGTATTTCCCACTCACAAAACTTATTTTCATTCATAATCTTCTTAAACCCAATTTTCATAGTTAGAGAACAAGTTTCCGTTCATAATTTCCTTAAACCTGATTAATGATAACCCAACTCATCTTTCACCTCATTCACGTGAAACCTAATTTATTCCCAACGATATTATTCACATTAACTTTTACGCTTCACGGGGCCCAGCAATTATTTCCCGGGCGTAATTAAGGGGTGAGATCTGATGTTGTTTCTAGACAACAGCGGCAATGAGATGCATTGGCGTTTTCGTGTTAAATAATAATGGAGTGTATTTGGGGGCCTCTCACCCGCGGTGAACTGCATCACCAGTGTAATGGAAATGATTCTGAATTTGCCGAAAAGTGAAATTCAACGGGAGTTTGGAAGCTGGTAGGGATAGGTTGAGAGATGGATTGACGGATGGACACATAGATAGACTGAAAGATAGATTGATAGATATATTAGAGTGGGAGCGTGTGTGTGTGTCCGTGTGTGTGTGTGTGTGTGTTTATGTTTGTGTGTGTGTGTGTGTTTATGTTTGTGTGTATGTGTGTGTGTTTGAGAGTAAGAATGAGAGTGAGTGTTTGTGTTCAATATTTACGATAACGGAATAGAAGAAGGTAGTTAGCTAACACAAAACCTATCTGACTGACAGACACACAGACAAACAAGGAGACAGACAGACTGACAGAACTATTAAGACACTGGATGACCCGCAGAACAGGTCAACATGGGGGGTCACGCTTCAACCATACGAGTTCGTATATCCTCCCAAACTTAGCCAGCCACCAGTATATCAGATATACATTTCTTGCACTCAGGAGTAGCCCAGGACCATGAGAGAGCACTCTGGCTGCCTGGCTTTCATCGCTCTGGCTTTCCCAACACTTTACAAACTAAAGTTAACATGAGCCACTCAGTGGCCATGTATATTCTGTAAACATCTCACTTGCCTCTTTATATATATATATATATATATATATATATATATATATATATATATATATATATATATATATATATATATATATATATATATATATATATATATATATTATTATTATTATTATTATTATTATTATGAGTATTATTGCTATTATATTTGTCTTCAGCGGTAAACCTGTGTGGCTCATGGATCGTATGCAGGCTCGATTCACTGTCTCATAAAACTCTCTCTCTGACTTGTCCTCGCTTCTCTTGATCCTCTTCCTCCTCCTCACTTCCCTCTTTATTAATTTAACTCTTTGTTTGCTTCCTCCGTCACTGCGGCAGCGCACTAGAGAATATAAAGCAGGTTAAGACTTTTCTTTAAAGAGTTGCTTTAAAGCAGGTTAAGACTTTGGTTTAAAAATTAAAGGTTAAGACTTTAATTTAAAGATTAAAGGTTAAGACTTTAATTTAAAGATTGAAGGTTAAGACTTTTGTTTAAAGTATTTGCAAAGTAGACTCTTGTATAAATAATTTCTTTAAAGCAGGTTAATTCTTATGTTTAGGGATTTAATGTTAAGACTTTTGTTTAAAGGGTTATTGCAAAGTAGACTTTTGTATGAGTTCCGTCACAGCAGGTTAAGACTTTTTTCTCTGTTACTTCAAGTTCTGTCACTTTCTTTTCCGTTATTATAATTTCAGAAATCTTCCATCTACATCTGTAATTTCCCACCTGAACCTATAATCCCTCATCGACACCGGTAATCCCCACCCATATATGTAATCTCCCACCTGAACCTATAATCCCTCATCGACACCGGTAATCCCCACCCATATATGTAATCTCCCACCTGAACCTATAATCCCTCATCGACACCGGTAATATAACAGCAAGAAAATGGTCATAATCCGAGGGTCATCAGAGGCGGGATACAAGACCTCCGACCACAGTATATCTCTCACTAGTGTACCATTTATACAGTATTCCTCATCTAAACTAATGTCTCCCATCTCCTCCCTTTTCTTGTTCTCTCTCTTTCTCTCTCTCTCTCGTGCACACGCTGCTGCCTCTAACATATGCACAACAGTAATGCCTTGAATACGTAATATTCGCATGTGTTCTTGTGACTCATGAAAATACTTTAAACGCCTTAGCATGAAATATAGAGGCATAAAAATCCTTAAATCCTAAATGCTGCTCAGAACTAATTTAAAGCACTCATATATCCATTAAAACTTTGTACTCGCGTATTTAGAGCCCTCAGTTTATATATATATATATATATATATATATATATATATATATATATATATATATATATATATATATATATATATATATATATATACATGTATATATATTTGTTAACACATCCGCCGTTTCCCACCAAGGCAGGGTTACCCGAAAAAAGAAGAAATACTTTCATCATCATTCACTCCATCATTGTCTTGGAAATAAATGGTATAAAATACCGACACAATGGAAAAATAAACACAAAAGCAGTATAATGTGATCCTTTATTGACAACGTTTTGCCCACACAGTGGGCTTTATCGAGTCAAAACAGATCTGTTTATGACTTTATAAAGCCCACTGTGTGGGCGAAACGTTGCCAATAAAGGATCACATTAGTATACTGCTTTTGTGTTTATGTTTTCACCATTGTCTCACCAGAGGCGTGCCTAAACTACGGTTCAAAAACTGCAACGTATTTCCACACCTCCTTCAGAGTGCCGGCACTGTACTTCCCACCTCCAGGACTCAAGTCCTGCTATCCGGTTCCTCTGAATCCCTTCATAAATGTTACCTTGCTCACATTCCAACAGCACGTAAAGTCATAAAATCCATTTGCCTTCACTCCTATCTAAAACACTCCCGCACGCATGCTGGAAGTCTAAGCCCCTCGCACACAAAACCTTTACCCCCTCCCTCTAACCTTTCCTAGGACGACCCCTAACCTCGTCTTCCTTCCACCATATATTTATACGTCTTCTAAGTTATTCTATTTTGTTCCATCTTATCTAAATGTACGAACCACCTCAACAACCCCTCCTTAGCCCTCTGGATAATACCTTTAGAAACCCTGCACCTCCTTCTAATCTCCACACTACGGATACTCTGCCTAATATTCACACCACACATTGACCTCAGACACGACATCTCCACTGCCTCCAGCCTTCTCCATGTTACAGCATTCACCGCCCATGCCCACTATACTCTCATACATGTCCCTCTTTGCTTCCATGGATAACGCCATTTGTCTTTATAGACTCCTCAATGCAGCACTCACCCCCTTCATCAATTCCATGGTTTACTTCGTCTTTCATAGACTTATCTACTGACAAGTCAACTCCCTAATATGTGAACACATTCACTTCCTCCATACTCCCTCCTAAAATCTGATATCCAATCTTTCATTACCTAATTTTTTGTTATCCTTATCAAATTGCTCTTTCCTATGTTCACGTTCAATTTCCTTCTTTTACACACCCTCCCAAATTTGTCCACCAACCTCTAAAGCATCTCTTCAGAATCTCCCAAAAGCACAGTGTCATCACAAAAAAGCAACTGTGACAACTCCCACCGTGTGATAGATTGTTTATCTCTTAACCCCACACCTCTTGCCAACACCCGAGCATTCACTTCTCTTACAACCCCATCTATAAATATATTGAACAACTATGGTGACATCACACATCCCTGTCTAAGGCCCACTTTTACTGGGAAATAATCTCCCTCTCTCCTACACACTCTAACTTGAGCCTCACTATCCTCGTAAAAGCTCTTCACTGCTTTCAGTAACCTGCCACTTATTTCATACATTTCCAACATCTGCCACTCTATCATATGCCTTTTTGCAAATCCATAAATACAACGAAAACTTCTTTACCTCTATCTAAATACTGTTCACCTATATGCTTCACTGTAAACATTTGGTCTACACATCCCCTACCCTTCCTCCTTCTTTATCTGCGATCCTCCTCTCCGTCTTACTCTTAATCCTTTCAATAATAACTCTATTATACACCTTACCAGTTATAGTCAACAGGCTTATTTCCCTATAATTCTTACATTCTTTTTTGTCCCCTTTGCCTTTATACAAAGGAACTATGCATGCTCTCTGCCAGTCCCTAGGTGCCTTCTCCTCTTCCATAGGAGAGAGAAGTGATACATTTACTCAAAATATTGAACCAAAAAAAGATCCTGAAAATTGATTTGTATCTCTGAATTTTACCTCACGGTGATATGATATGAGGATTTAATGTTTCACCTCAACGCTCAACTTTATAAGAGGATTACCGAGTGTTGTTTACCTAGTGTTCGTCATGTTGGTGGATGCGTTCATGAGTGTGTACGTGGGTGTGTTTGTGTACGTCAGTGTGTTGATGGGTATGTAGGTAAGTAAGTTTATTTAGGCACAGGTATTCCTAAGTACAGTTATCATACTTAGTGTAAATTACCTAGAATAACCCCCCAAAAAAAAAAAAAAAAAAAGGTGAGGCAAAGTGACTTATTTCCACCGGGGTTCTTGAGGGCACCTGAGTGTGTTTTTCACTGTGTTGTTGTTTAAGGTTCCAAACGTGAGCATAATCTCTTATCTCAACCTTGACTCACCTCAGAATAAGGATAAGTCAAGACGTTTTGAACTTCACATACCACTTCATTCTCTTCTCTCCGGTTATTAATGTAACCGTATTAACTTCACATACAACCCGGATAACTGTGGATAATTACACTCTCTCCTCTCCACTTATTTAGATATCTTTGCCAGCTGTATCCAGCTGGCTGGATAAAACTTGCATAATTTCAAGGTATTCCCAAGATAATCAAGGTATTCCCAAGATAATCAAGGTATTCCCAAGATAATCAAGGTATTCCCAAGATAATCAAAGTATTCCCAAGATAATCAAAGTATTCCCAAGATAATCAAGGTATCTTGAAATCAACTAACTCAAATGAATACAGATATATGAACCACATTACCACTGGAAAATAACATCATATATATTAATCAAACAGTAATAATACAGAATTTTTCAAGCTAAAAATTATTTACCACAATTACAGACAGATTATTTATATAAATACAAATATATTTATTTACAGATTAGTGTGTCAGAGGAGGGAATGTTAAACGAGAATGTATTTTATCAGCTGTTATCACAGTGAAGATAATCAGATTTTAAAATTGAGGTCATTTTGTGAATATATTTGGTTTTTATCAGGTCAAGGAGAGGGTTTACAATTGTGGTTAATAGCGATTTGAAAGATTTCTTGCTCATGTGTGTGTGTGTGTATGTGTGTGTGTGTGTGTGTGTGTGTGTGTGTGTGTGTGTGTGTGTGTGTGTGTGTGTGTAAGGCGACAAGGGTCATAAAGCAACATCACCCTAGGCCAACACTGATAAACGCACCCAACATTAATCTCGCAGCTTGACCAATCACTTTACACAGCTGAGGATGGTCGCCATGTTTCCTCTTTCCTCTCGCCTTTCCAAGAGGAAACTGCGAAGCTGATGGGCAGATTGGAAAGAGATTGTGGTGGTGGTGGTGGTCGTTGTGATGGTGATGGTCGAGGTGGCAGTAGTAGTGGTGGTGGGGGTGGTGGATGTTGTGGTGGTGGGGTGGTGGTTTATGTTGTGGTGGTGGGATGGTGTTAGATGTTATGGTGGTGGGGGGGATGTTGTGGTGGTGGTGTATCGGCATTCTCAGCTGGTTTTATTTAACGGAATCCCACTAATTCACTTTATTGGATTTTTAAGTGTTCTGTAATCCTCTTGACCCAAAATGAAACCGAAATTTTCCGGTCATTGTGTCAGTTTGGTTCCTGCATATACCACTGTGTATTACACGCAGGCTCTCAATACTCTGGCAACTCTACAGACATGCTGATGACTCTACAGGCGACTTTACAACTCATCTAATAGTTCCAGAACAACTCTGACGACCCGAGAGCGTTTCTGACAAACCTACTACCCCTCTGATGACTCTGTAATTCCTCTGACAATACCATAGCCAATATGACTACATCTCAAGATCCTCTGAAATGACCAAAGAGCTCCTCTGACAAACAAAGGGTTTTTCTTATTACCCTTTTGACGACCCTCTGACGACCCCAAAACTCCAGAGCTCTTCTAACGACCCCAGAGTCCTTCCGACGATCATATAGCCCCTCTGTCGATACCAGAGCCCCTCTGGCGACCTCATAGCTCCTCTGGCGACCTCATAGCCCCTCTGACGACCCAAAAGTCCTTTTGACGATTTCATAGCCCTTCTGTCGACTCCAGAGGACCTCTGACGACCCCAGATCAGCAATTACGTATCCATGATCACCCTCTGCGTCCCTCTTAAGATTCGCAGAGCCTCTCTGAACCCCTAGGTTCCACCCTGACCCCCACCAAACCACTTAAAACCATTTCTGATTTACCAGACCAGTTCTGACGGTCCCTGTCATCAACATCTCTCACACTCAGACCAATAAGACAATAGTGACCAATACAACAAATTCACAACAAATGGCTCTCGTTTTGTCATCTGAAGTTCCATTAAGGTTTATTTGAAAATTTTCCGTGCGAGTGAGTATTATTCCAGAGTAGGTATACCAATCAAGGTGCGTGCGTGTGTTGGTGTGCGTGCATGCACATGCGCATTTGAGTGAGCATACGAGTATCTGTATGTGGATTAGAGTGCCTAAAGGAGTCACGAGTGCAACTAACAGGAAGTGAACCTCCTTACAATCTCGAGGACATCCACTCTCCCGCCTCACAATCCCGAGGACACCCATTCTCCCGCCTCACAATCTCCAGGACACCCACACTCCCGCCTCACAATATAATGGACACACACTCTCTCTCTCTCCCTCGTTCCAAAGCTCATTCTCTACCCTAGAAGCACAAAAAGGGACCCATTAGCAGACTTCTTGCACACGTCCTCCAAGACTAAGTGAGAAATAAAACTCTTCTTGTCTCTCAAAATACAACTCTGAATTGAGGAACAGACCCTTGAGGTGTCGGTGTTCGATGTGTGAGCCTCTGAAAGACCTTAGGTAGAAATGAGTTTTAAGAGTTGGTGACCTGATTTATAATTGTCACAGTTTGATAATTTGATGGCTTAGTTAAGAGTGTGAGTTTTAAGACTTGTTATCCTGGTTAAGACTGAGAGACAGCTTGAAGAGAGAGAGAGAGAGAGAGAGAGAGAGAGAGAGAGAGAGAGAGAGAGAGAGAGAGAGAGAGAGAGAGAGAGAGAGAGAGAGAGAGATATTGCAGTAAAGCACTTATGGAGAATATACTATCAATCTGTGGCAGAATATATCGCTGAGTTATACCTTTTATCTTCTTGTACCAGTTTTGGAGGTACGAACAGTCAACTTGTTTTCATTGCAATCTACTTTGTATTTCCAGGATTAGCGATCACTTCTGGGCTTTAATCTCGGGTCTCTGTTTCTCGCTATCTCTAGAAATCTATTTCTTCAGTAAGCAGACATTAGCTAGCACACACAGCCTCCAAAGTTCTGACCGTATAAGGAATATAAGAGTTTCGCTTCGCTTCGGCAGTAATATTTTTTTGAGAATTAATCGAACACCCTGGACAATTTGACACCAGGTGGAGTGTGTGTATTAGCGCTAGCTAAACGAGTGTGTTTTATGCATTAGTTATAGATGTTAGAGTGTTAGATATGATTGCTGCTATTACCTAAAATCCATAGACCAATTATCATTGCTCCATGATACACTGGTCAGTAAACAAGACAGTCTCGTGACACGGGTCTTAACCAGAGGTGGTGAGGTCTACGTTGGTCTGTCCCAGCTTGGTTTTACACCCCATTTCAAAACGCAAGTCATCAGTCCATAGCAGTTTAAGATTGATAATATTACAAGCTTTAGAACACTTCAAAGTTCACATACACACAAACAGTAGTGACTATTAACTATTTAAGGTGGAAGTCAATTTGAAGACACAAAATAACGATGCCAGGTTCAGATAATTGGAAGAATAAAAGACACAGTACCGTGGCCGGAATAATTCACAATCCGCCTGTAACTTGAAGAGTGGACTCTTAACAAGTTTCGGTCTCTCCTGGACAGTTATCACTCGCCATGTAATAATGGTCCAGTGAGGACCGGAAAGTCAATAAAAACTTTCCTTTCCAGTTTGTGAAAGTAGATACAAAAGCAGCATCATTCACTAATAATTTATTGACAACGTTGCATCCACACGGTTGACTTTTATTGAAAGTCGCCAAAAATACCACCACTGTGTGGGCGAAACGTTGTCAGTAAAGGATCGCATTATATTGCATTTGTGTCTGTATCCAACTTGTGTTATTGAGAATGGAATCAGAGGTCAATGAAGTGTAAATGTTTCAGAGGAGAGTTTTTCAGTCATGAAAGACTGCAACATTAAACTCTGAAGTTGTCAACACATTACACTAAACTCTCTTAATAAAGTTTGACAATTAAAGTAATTGTAGCAGTAGTAATTGTAGTAGTAATGTATTCTAATGAATACATTGCTACTACTAATACAATTAATACTACTACTACTACTACTAATAATAATAATAATAATACAATGAGAGAGATAAGAAAGATATACAGACACACACATTCCCAGATATACACTCAAAGACGTACAGACACACACACATACATACAGATGAACACAAAGACATACACACAGACGCGACCTCTCTCTAGTTCACGACAAAATCTTCTTTTAAAGACTAACACCAGAGGTTGATGGCCTAGTAGCTTTTAGCTTTCACAGAAACAACAGTATAAAATTTGTTTTATCTTCTTATTGACTTTTACACTTACGACAATGACAGCTTAGCATCATGCCAGCACGAGCCAGGAGTACCACAGTGTGGGCGAAACGTAGTTATTAATAAAACTGAGGTGATGTTCTTGACGTGAGAAGGTCCCATGACTCAACCGTCTGTCTCTTCAGTAAATATAATAGCACAATGCACCTATATACCTGTCTTACTAACACAGATAACATAAGAACATAAGAAAGGAGGAACACTGCAGTATTTATCCATCCATTTATCCAGTATTTATCCATCCTAAACTTGAAACTACCCAAGGTTTTAGCTTCATTTTCCCTACTAGACAGACTGTTCCACTCATCAACTACCTTATTTCCAAACCAATACTTTCCTATATCCTTTCTAAATCTAATTTGAATCCATTACTGCGGCTTCTCTCTGATGGATTAAAATTAGATAAGTTTAGATTTAGAAAGGATATAGGAAAGTGTTATTTAAGTGTAATTTATGTGTCATCTAAGTGCCATTTACTCAACCTAGTCAAGATTTACATAATTAGTGAATTCTACCTTCAATCTATTGTTTTTTCGTTCTACGCATCATGCCGTGTTGAGTGGGAAAAACAAAAAACTTTAACCTACCATAGTGATAATTTCCATGACTCGCCAGACCTTCCATAACTGATAACTTCCACGAATCGCCAGACCTTCCATAACTGATAACTTCCACGAATCGCTAAATAATTCCCTGTCAAGATTTAATAGCAGACCCTGGGTCTAATCTTACTCTCCATCGAAGACAATGTATGCTCATAGCTGCATGATTATCTTAAATTCACCAGCGTTAGCGCTGATGAATCCTCGCCAGGCCGTAGGTGCTGTAACCTCCCTTCCTCCTACACCAGGCCGTAGGTGCTGTAACCTCCCTTCCTCCTACACCAGGCCGTAGGTGCTGTAACCTCCCTTCCTCCTACACCAGGCCGTAGGTGCTGTAACCTCCCTTCCTCCTACACCAGGTTGAAGGTGTTGAAATTATATCCCCTTGAGGATATAGGTGTTTTAATTAAGTACCACGATGTTATGTCGACTTTAATTAGGTTTCCAAGACGATATAGGTGCTTGAACCTGACCTCTTGAGGATGTAGGTGTTTCATTTAGGTTCCTACTAAGTTGTGTTTTAATTAGGTTTCCGAGGATACATAGGTGTTTCAAGTGAGTTTCCACGATGATATGTATGTTTGAATTAGGTTCTCAAACGTAGGTAGGTGTTCTAGCCTGATTCCCTAGAAGGATGCAGGTGTTTTAACATGCTCTCCCTACAGCATGCAGCTGTTAAAGTGATCTACGAGGATACGAGTGTTTTACCAAGAACTACGAAGATACAGGTGTTTTACCAAAATCTACGAAGATACAGGTGTTTTACCATGATCCCATACGAGGACACAGGTGGAGTTTTTACTCTGATCCCCAAAGGACACACATGTTTTGAACGTGATCTCACAGGAGGACACAGGTGTTTTTAACATGATCCATAGGAAGACCCAGGTGTTTTTTAACATGATCCACAGGAGGACACAGGTGTTTTAACATGATCCCAGAAGGACACAAGTGTTTTAACATAATCCCAGAAGGAAACAGGTGTTTTTAACATGACCCAAGAAGAACACAGGTGTTTTTAAAATTATCCCAGAAGAATACAGGTGTTTTAACATGATTCCAGAAGGAAACAGGTGTTTTAACATGATCCTGGGGTCTTGTGTCGATCAATAACAGGCGAGAGGTGTTGTCATGTGCTGTCCTCACTAATTCAACAATATTATTGAAGTTTTAATTTAGTTATCGTTGCAGATCTGGTGAGGTGGAACACAGACACCAATTAATCTATTTCGTGTTGGGGCCCAAATGGAAGTGTTGGGGGCCAAAATGGAAGTGTTGGGACCAAAAGGAAGCGTTGGGGGCCCAAATGGAAGTGTTAGGGCCCTACAAAGATGTGTTGTGGGCCCAAAAGGAAGAGTTAGGGCCAAAGAGAAAGTGTTGAGGGCCCAAATGGAAGTGTTGGGGGCCCAGATGGAAGTGTTGTGGGCCTAACAAGGAAGTGTTGTTGGCTCGAAAGGAAGTGTTGGGGGCCCAAAATGAAGTGTTGGGGTCTCAAATGGAAGTGTTCGGGACCCAACAAGGAAGTGTTTCGGGCTCAAAAGGAAGTGTTGGGGGCCCAAATGGAAGTGTTGGGGCCCAAAAGATAGTGTTGGGAGACCAAAAGGAAGTGTTGGGGCCCAAATGGAAGTGTTTGGGGCCCAAATGGAAATGTTGGGGACCCAAAAGATAGTGTTGGGAGCCCAAGAGAAAGTATTGGGGCCCAATAGGAAAGGTTGGGGCCAAAAATAATGAAAATGTTGGGGCCCAAACATGGAAGTGTTGTGGGCTCAAAAGGAAATGTTAGGGGCCCAAAAGGAAGCATTGTGGGCCCAAAGGGAAGTGTTGAAGGCCCAAATGGAAGTGTTGGGGCCCAACAAGAAAGTGTTATGGAAGTGTTATGAAAGTGTTATGGAAGTGATGGGGAAACAACAAAGGGGAAGTGTCGTGGGTCCAAATGGATTTGTGGGTCCCCAATCCCCAAACCCGAACAATGAAACATAAATATTGTAATTTTTTTCCAAATACATGAATTTATTCTTCATTTTTTGGGCGTTTTTGGTCAATAATGTCAGCCGTATTTTACCAGCTTTTGATTCCATGACGGGATTTGGCACCACTCACATTCCATTTGTAACGGACACACGCTGTAAAATATATGGAGAAAATATACACCCTGACACACCACATACACTCGCTATAACACTGTAGAACAAATTGTAAACATGATGTGACCTTGAAATAAACCACATTCACATGTTATAATCGTTCTGTAACACACAGCTTACACACGTTATAACCCTGTAATACGCAGTTTACACACGTTGTAACCCTGTAATACTCAGTTTACACACGTTATAACCCTATAATACGCAGTTTACACACGTTGTAACCCCGTAATACACAGCTTACACACATTATAACCTTGTAATACGCAGTTTACACACGTTGTAACCCTGTAATACTCAGTTTACACACATTATAACCTTGTAATACGCAGTTTACACACGTTGTAACCCTGTAATACTCAGTTTACACACGTTGTAACCCTGTAATACTCAGTTTACACACGTTGTAACCCTGTAATACGCAGTTTACAGACGTTGTAACCCTGTAATACGCAGTGTACATACTTTATAACCCTGTAATACGCAGTTTACACACGTTGTAACCCTGTAATACGCAGTTTACGCACGTTATAACTTTGTAATACGCATCTTACACAAGCAGTAATCATTCTATAATACAACATACACACGCTATAACCCTGTAATACACAGCTCGCACACGATATAACCCTGTAATGCACAGGTTACACACGATATAACCCTGTAATACACAGCTTACACATGATGTAACCCTGTAATAAACCCGTTACAGACGCTGTAACCGTGCAATACGCGACATATATACTCTATAATCCTGAAATACACACCACACACACCTAACAACACTACAAAACACAACATATACATGCTGTAACTTCATAATACAAAATAATTCACACGCTGTTACCCTGATATACACATCAGACGCATGATGTAACCCTTCAGTACAAAACCCTGTAATCTTGTTACACACGCTGTAACATTGCGATTTAATACACAGGCCACAACATAACCCTACAATAAGCTACATATCCACAATACAACCATACAAAAATACACCACATATCCACACTATAAACATACAGAATAAGATATACATCCCCTTTTTAGCCCTAAATAATACACATGTGTATAACTCGCAAAACCTAACATATACATTCATTTCACTACATGTAAGGTGCTACAAGAAATATATGGAAAGGCAGAGTGGAACCCTGGAGGAGCTACTAGCCAGACGTGCTGTTGGAGTGTGAGCAAGGTAACATCTTGGAGGTGGGAAGTAGAGTGCCTGCACTCTGCAGGAGAGGTGATGTTGCAATCAGAAGACATCTGAGCTGTGCTGTTTTCACGCTTCTAGCAAGACAGTGATTGAATGAGTAATGGTGCATGTGTTTTCTTTTTCCTGGGCCACCCTACCTAGGAGGGAGACAGCCAGCGTGTTAAATAATAATTATTATTATTATTATAATTATTATTCGTCTCCAGCTTGACATGTTAGCTATATCGCATCAAATCCTGTTATATAAAGCAATATAATTCTGTTATTATCTCAAAGTCAACACAGAAGACAAAATTGAACATTTAAATGTTAGTGAGACGCAGAATTGATATTTTTCTCCGTATTCCTTAGAAAATATAGAGAGACCAGGCAGGGATTATCGGAAGGAGGGTCGAGCCCACACAATACCATACTCTGAATGAGCTTCACGGATTAAGCAGCTTATGAAATGCAATACAATGCTATCTGGTTAAAAGACACGTGCAATGTTTATGGAAACTGGTGTGCTTCCTACCATAAGTGTGTGTGTTGTGGTATGGTGCCTCCCATGTATGCGTGGGTGTGTATGGTTCCTATTATGTATACATGGGTGTGGGGTGTGGTTCTTAAAATACAAGCATGGGTGTCAGAAATGGACTTCAGAAGTTGCAGCGAGGAGGAGGAGGAGGCTGGACCAGTGGAGATGTGAGGCTGGACCAGTGGAGATGTGAGGCTGGACCAGTGGAGATGTGAGGCTGGACCAGTGGAGATGTGAGGCTGGACCAGTGGAGATGTGAGGCTGGACCAGTGGAGATGTGAAGCTGGACCAGTGGAGATGTGAGGCTGGAGACAGTGGAGATGTGAGGCTGGAGGCAGTAGAGATGTGAGGCTGGAGACAGTGGAGATGTGAGGCTGGACCAGTAGAGATGTGAGGCTGGAGACAGTGGAGATGTGAGGCTGGAGACAGTGGAGATGTGAGGCTGGAGGCAGTAGAGATGTGAGGCTGGACCAGTAGAGATGTGAGGCTGGAGACAGTGGAGATGTGAGGCTGGAGGCAGTAGAGATGTGAGGCTGGACCAGTAGAGATGTGAGGCTGGAGACAGTGGAGATGGGAGGCTGGACCAGTAGAGATGTGAGGCTGGAGGCAGTGGAGATTTGAGGATGGAGGCAGTCGAGATGTCTTTCTTTAAATCAATTCGTTTTTTTTTAATTTATGCAGATCATAATTACAAAAAATAGTGAGAATACTGTGTACTAATACGAAGTAACAATCACAAGTGGCAGAGAGTGAATTGATGAGATGGTCTGGTTATCTAGAAGGACACGCTGATCAATGGGGTGCATAATTCTGGATCGGATAGACGGAGGTGAATTGAACGTTCGAGATAGTCGAGAGGGAGGTTTTGAGCATTATTATTATTATTATTATTATTATTATTATTATTATTATTATTATTATTATTATTATTATTATTATTATTATATCACAGGAAAGCTTATTAAGTCATAGCAAGGGGCATCGTCTTGTTTACGTACTGTTGGAGTGTGATCGAGGTAATATCTCTGAAGGGGATTCAGGGACAGCAGTTAGCGGGAGTTTAGGTATAGAGATAGAAAGTTAAATTGGCTGCAGTATGAAAGTCCTTGTGGAATGGTGCAGTTTGGTGCCTCATCCTTAGATCGTGATGGATATATTTTCAATCATCTATTGTCGGGTTTCGAATTAATTCTTCCTGGTGAGTGTGTAGGTTTTAAGTCTATCGGTCGAACGTGGGTCGCTAAGAGTTCACTTCACCTCTGCACCATCATTCATGAATACTTTAATCCCTAAAATAAGATTTAAAATGTGTATATACTGACACGCACACACACATACCGACCTATATACACCGAGAAATACACATCTGGGATATACTCTGTGTATTATACCTGTATATATATTTTTTTTCCGGGTGTATGTATTAATTTGGAGAGGACAGACTATGTAATAGTCGACAAATTATTTGCGGCGAACTGACGGGTACCTGCTAAAATATATATTAACGCTTCACTTCTACAATTTATGAAACAAGAAATGGAATTAAAAATGAGCGCAAAAACACTGAATTATTCGCATTGTTCTATCCACAATTTTCGCGAAATAAAAAAGAGCATAATTACCCACTAAATGCTTTATCTCCAGTTACCCGAAAAATGCAAGTTTAGTCGTCCAATTTTAGACTAAGGTAAAAAATGTATATACATTTAGGTGGAAAGGCGAGAAAATAATGGAAGGGGGGATGAGGGAGGGAGGGGGAATTACTGCAGTCGGAATTGCATCAAAATTTAATACTCAAGAAGTTTGCAAGAATTTATTAACTTACCGAAATTAGGCAAAAACTGGGATGCTGCAGCCACGGGTTGACTGAGAGGAGGTTGTGGCCACTCTGTTGATGTAGTTATGTACAGTAATCCTCGAAAGTTATGGTAAGTCCCGGGGGGTAACTGAGTGCCAAGCACACACACACACACACATATACACACACGCTGTGGAGGGAGGCTGGCACCGTCCGCACACCAGGCACTGTGTGTCACAACTGGTGGGAGGTCCTGTTGTCTCTCTCTCTCTCTCTCCCTGCCTCACCCGGCAGGATACCTATGTAACGTCTCTCTCTCTATCTATCTCTCTCCCTCTCTCTCTCTCTCTCTCTCTCTCTCTCTCTCTCTCTCTCTCTCTCTCTCTCTCTTTCTATCTATCTATATGTCTAACTTTCTCCTCCCTCCACACACACACACACACACACACACACACACACACACACACACAGAACAAGCGTCTACCAGACAGCAAAGTCTTAACATTCGTGATACATCGAAATCTTCGTAATAGAAGAGTACATTAACCACTCTGGCAAGTGCAAAACCGTATTTATTTTGGAGTATTTGAAATTCTAATCATCTTGACCTTCAAAGGGAGTGGGGGGGCCTTGAATCTGGTGAAGATTTCTTGATCCAGGGTATAGGAGCTATCCCATTTCTGGGATCAAATCTGATTGCCTTCCATCCCCTGACTGTGAATGACATGACCCCTTAAGATTTTCGTGTTTCCTTATCAAAATAATAATAATAATAATCGTGGCATGTGAGGTACAGTGGGAGGCAGAGAGCGACTATGTTACGGATCATTAATATTTTTCTCAGCTTCGATCATCAGGTTAATGACGTAACTATTACCACGGTCATTAAGGCCTCCGCCTGCGTCCTGTGCGACCTTCATAATAATAATAATCTCTACCAGTTTTAAGGATTTAAAACAAAGTCTTGTGTTATACAAAAAAAAAAAACAACCCGAGATTCAATGATTCATTAATGAATCATTGAATGACTCGATTTGGGAACATTAACACAAGTGTACTATAATGCGATCATTCATTGACTACGTTTCGTCCACAGAGTGGCCTTTATCAAGTCACAAACATATCTGTCTGGGTAAAGATTACGTAAGTGCAGGTTCGTCTCATCCATCCTACCAGTCTCCACGTGATGCTCAACCCTATATATAACTCACGTACTCTTTACTATGATGCGCCACATGGAGAAGACCCGGGCCAGGACCCGTCCTGGCGTACCTACCTGATCTGACCTTTACCCAGGTACATCTGTTTGTGTCTTGTTAAAGGCCACTGTGTGGGCGAAACTTTGTCAATAAAGGATCGCATTTGTGTCTACTTTTCCACCGTGACGGTGTTTTATACCATTTATCTAAAAAAAAATCGAGTCGGGAATATGTTGGTGAACACGTAGCTCGTGGAACACGTGGATATCTTTACTGGCAACGACGTTTCAGCAGTAAAGAGACCGAAGTGTTGCACGTGTGCTTTATTAGTCTGTAGGTGTTATGTACCCTGATATTACTGACCTAAAGTCAATTAAGTGAAAAATCTGACCCAGAGTTGGCTTTAATTTCATTTTGGATACAGAAAAGTACAGCAAACGGTAATAAAGTAGTAATAATAATAAGTAATAATAATAATAATAATAATAATAATAATAATAATAATAATAATAATAATAATAAATCTTTATTTTTACAAGTACATGTACAAGGTATACAGACCATAGCTGACATCAGTGACATACTGCTGTATAGAAAGCCCCTTGTTATGCAGAGCATTTCGAGCAAATTAGGTCAGTTTTGTCCCAGGATGCCACCCACACCAGTCGACTAACACCCAGGTACCTATTTTACTGATAGGTGAACAGGGATAACAGGTGTCTTAAGAAAAAGCTTCCTAATATTTCCACCCGTACAAAGGGTCGAACCATGGACCTCAGCGTGTGAGCTGAGTGCGCTAGCAATAGAGCTACGGGACTTTATAATGCTCTATACTAGGCGAAACATCGCAATAAAATCTTACTCTTCACCTGTGTATTAACCTCATACTGTTCCCTATGTGTATTCTTATTATTAATAAAAATATTCTGCTAGGGACACCTTCCAAATGCGCTGGGGTGGGCATCGCTTCTTAGCTTGTAAATATTAACTCCAGTTATTGACCCTTTATGTCGAATTCCCCTCAAGAAGAAAACTGCGTTATTAAAATACAATGAATTACCTTTCACGACGGTGTGATATTACAGTTTCTATCGTCGGGTACACAACAGTATTTATATACCATGTTAATGACTCTCCTGAGCTGGAAATCAATATCGTTCTGACGACAATGTTGAAACACACTTTTTTTTTTGTAGAATAATTGATCGTTGGAACAGTGTTCGGATCCGATCTTAGAAGATCGTGAGGTTGACCCAGTGAGAGCTGGTTCTTTGGGTCGGAGGTTCCTGGCCCATACGACCCCTTCCTTCTTGACATTGTTAGGGGCGCCTGGGAGGTCAGGGTAGCCAAGCCTTGGAAGGAAGATTAACCATCTATGACGTTTCACAAAGTTAACAGTTTGCCTTCTAACGGATACTTTACTGTATGACCCATACGCTTTCAGTAATAGTAATAGTAATAATAATAATGATAATAATAATGCACTGCACCACCCATCATTACATGACCTCTAATGAGAAGCGGAGCTAAATTCATCAATATAATAGACACATTTCACCATATCATTTCTCTCAGAAGAGAATCCTGATGACGACGTTTCCGTCTGTCCTGCATCATTGTCAAGTCCGGGACAATGGGCCATCAGGGATCGATACGTCGTCATAATCTCAGACTCTCTGGAGATCTCAACCGCGTCCGAAACATCAGCATTAAGAACTAGAATCTCTCCAGCGTGGGCCATAATCTCAGTGTTCACCCATGTACCCACTTCATAAACCATCGATCTTCTGTAACCAGAAAAGTGATGACTCTCGATTTACCTGTTGCTTCCCCTCGCTTCGTAGCCCCTCACTCGAGTCTGGATCGGTTTCAATTGCTTCTTCTACGAGGACTCACTCATCCAATGAACCTTCGATATCCCTCTGAGTTCCCCCACTAAGAGCTGTCTTGGTGACCCTTCAGATGAAATATCTTGAAGCTGAATGATTTTTCCACCGACATTCTCGCTTCCATTACTCGGCTTCATACGTGGACGACGTACTTATCATTACTTCAAGAAGATCTAACGTCTCTACCCTCCAGTGCCAGGTTAATCAGTTTGACCTTTCCATTTAGTTTACACACAGGGAGGGAACTAATGACGCTTTGCTCTTTCTTAATGTTTTACGCTGCAAGTCTGGCAAAAGAGCTTTATTTCAGTCTTTCAGATTCCCACCGACCAATAGGGTCTTTTCCTCATCCATTCACATCACGACACCAAGAGTAAATGCAGTGTTGTCATAGGTTAATTTCCTAACAGCTCTCCTTCTCTGCTGGCGTTCATTAAAAAAAATGATCATCTCTTGACCACATCTTCCCCAGATTATACTATCCCTCCAGATTTCACGAGGGATTGCAGACGACCAGCTCAAAACACTGTCAACTTGCTCAGATTCGTTGTAACCAGAGAGACATAAATAGTCCTCCCCAATAATCTGATTGTCAAATACATCTCCGCGATCTTATTCAACTGCAAAGTCAGTATAGCAATATTCGCCAGGACTGGTTTCTACAACCTAAGGGAACCTCTTGTCAAAAATTTACTTGGACACCGGGAATCAATAACCTAACACCCCCCACTTGTTCACTCGCCGCTAATCACAATAGATGGACATTACAGTTATAGAAGACATAGTAATAATTACAGTGAAATCACACAACATTCATGAATCTTGAGAACCAAAGGCACGTACTTCAGCGTTCACCTGACTTACTTTAAAACCAGAATGATGTGAAGATAATCAGATAACGCGGCCCATATGTACTAAGAAAATGGTTTGAATTAGTTGAAATATCCTATTTATTGCTTTTGTGGCGAGGTGATATGAGGGTCCGATGTCCTCTTGGTGTTGTGGCAGGTGAGAAGGTGAAGAATAATAGAAGCTGGAGGAAAGAATCTAAGATGAACGCAGGAGGCTTGGTGAAGTAAAGACTGGAAGGAGAGTACAAGAAGTTTGATGAGGGGAAAACTGGAAGGAGAGTACAGGATGTTTGATGATGGAAAGACTGGAAGGAGAGTACAGGAAGTTTGGTGAGGGAAAACTGGAAGGAGAGCACAGGAAGTTTGGGATTGGAACATACGAAAGCGTAGGCAGGAGTTGAAGTATTTGTTTCCGATTTATCTCGATTTCCAGAAGCCTTAGCGAGACTGGAATCCTGAAAAATGTTTTATAGATCTAAAACATTTACCGCATGAAGTGTAAACATCTTTGAGAGCGAGAGAGAGAGCGAGCGCAGACGCAGGAGATAGTGAGAGAAAGGGAAAGAAGAAGCAAGGGAAGGTAGGAGAAAGATAGAGGAGAAGCAGAGGCTGATAGAAAGAGAAAGTAGATGCAGGAGAATGTGAGAGAAAGAAAGAGAATGAAGCAAGAAATTGAGAGGGAATGGAAACAGGAGACGTCGAGAGGACGAGATTAGAAGCAGAAGACGATGAGACAAGAGAAAGAGAAGAAGCAAGGGATACTGAGAGGAAGAAATAACAAGCATGAGACAGGAGAATGAAGAAACATTGAAAGGAAGCAGGAGGAGCATGGGGATTTCCGTATTAAAAAAAAAAAAGGTGAGATCGTAAGCACAGCATAACCTATGTAGAGAGGAAGAGACGGTAAGGCATCTTGCATACGCTATCAACTTTAAGCATCGCGTGGCACCAAACATTCTGCCCTCCCGCGATTAACACCATGCCCATGTTTACCTCGCACGTTTAAAACATCGTACTTGTGATTAACAACATACCCATGTTTGCTTCACATGTTTAAGACACTCTACTTGTGATTAACAACATACCCATGTTTGCTTCATGTTTAAGACACTCTACTTGTGATTAACAACATACCCATGTTTACCTGGCATGTTGAAAAATATATATCACATGTCCAGCCATCCCTTTCTTGCAATAATGCCCTTCCTTAAAGCGATGATGTACGTTTACCCCTGAACGACCTTATTGCGTTCCCAAGCTTACGTTTATATCGTGTATTTCAGGGTGAGCTGAGTTGCTTCAGCGGGAGCTGTCTAAATTTACGTGCAAGGAACAGTCAGTTATCAGGAAATAATGGGTGACTGACTTCTGTATTAGTGGATACAGAAAACGAGATCTTCTGACGTCCTGTTTTCTGTATTAGTGGATACAGAAAACGAGATCTTCTGACGTCCTGTTTTCTGTATTAGTGGATACAGAAACGAGATCTTCTCCTGACGTCCTGTTTTCTGTATTAGTGGATACAGAAACGGGTCTATTTTTCTAGTGTCCTGTCTTCTGTATTTTAATTTACGTAGTCTGGTTTTAAATTTCCATCTACTTTTCTAATCCATTCCATTATTCTACTATACTTTACAAGGATCTTTTTTTTTTTTTAAGTATTCTTCCATCTTTTCTTCCTAAAGGTTGTAACTAAAGCTTCTTGTATTTTCCCTCTACATGACTGTAGAATATTTTCCCCCGTCATTTCTTTTGTAGGCATATGAAGTCTTGTGGTCATGTCTCCTCTTTATCTCCCCTCGACCGGAGACGCCGTCTTCAATACTCTCAATGTTTCTTAATGTAAATATTAAGTATGTGAATACTTTTGTATCTCGTTTTTTTTAAATTTTTGTTTTGTTTGTCAGCTTGTTTTTTTTATTTTTTTAATTATGGAAAACATGGCACTACTGCTTAAACCAATATAAGCTGAATGTTCACGGGGTCCTCCTGGTCACCGTTCGTAAATATTAAGAGAATGCGTGCCACTGTCCAATTGTAGTTCGGTTTGCGAAAAGATTTTCAGAAGAGGATATCTAAATTGTTTCTGGCAGTTTTTTTTTTTTTTTTTAAAGCTCATGATACCTTTTTATCTGCTTGTGTTTCATGGCATCTCTTCCGCACCTCTTTCTTTTTTATCCCATCAGTTTTCATTTATGTTTTTTTTTTACCGTCCCTTATGATGGCTATAACGTTTTGGTCTTAGTATATTTCCTCGTGTGCTTGAAGGATCTGGTATGTAGTTGTCATGTCTCCTCTTCTACCAGCAGACAACGAGGATATTTTTAATGCCTTTCCTCCCTCATTGTAACTCATTATTTAAGCTTTAAAAGCAATTTTGCTTCTGTTTTATTGCCAAGCTCTAATTGCCTAGCAGTAATTATCTAGGCATTTTACTTAGCTGAGTTTTGTCATTTCGGGTGATATATACTTTATGTATGTCTGTGTATATATGTATATATATATATATATATATATATATATATATATATATATATATATATATATATAAACAACTGTCAACTGTGGGATGTTTACAAGTTGTTGCTGCCTTGCAAGATGGTTATATAGTTGTTGTTTCGCTTTAAGAACTAAACAGAGACATTGGATTGTAAGATATTTACAGAGATGTTTTCTTGCAAGACATTTTCAAGCTTTAATTTTTTTTCCATATTAGGATTACGGAGATTTTATAACACCTGTAGAATGTTTAACAAATATATCATTTTATCCGATACATATTTCGTGGCGCTGGCTTTGATTCTATACGCATATGACGCTTATGACGACGTTTCGGTCCGTTATGGACCATTTACAAGTTGGACCGAAACGCCGTCATAACCTTCCCTCTCCCATGTCCGGGTTGCTTTTGTATTGTTTCAGTGACGGATGTAAACATTATCGGTTTCCTACGTCATTTCACTTTATTTACCTCTCCCTCTCTTCCTCGTCATTCCTCTCTATTTGTTTCACATTCGCTGGATCAGGGACGACTTACTCACACTCTGCTCGTCGCAATTTCACTCTGTAATGCTTCTTTTATCCCCACTGAAGAGTTCTCCACAGTCTTGACGTTCAGAAAACATTATATATATATATATATATATATATATATATATATATATATATATATATATATATATATATATATATATATATATATATATATCGATGGAGTGAATATTATTGTTTCGTAAAATACATGAACTCTGGTGGGCCGTAATATTTTTGATAACTCAGCGACGTATAACTTGATAAAAGAACCTCTCTGATTGGAGACGTATTAATTAGTGAAAGAAGCTGCTCTCTGACTGGTCGCATACTTATAGCTTGTTAATTAAAGCTTTCTGATTGGTCGAATGCTTATAACCTTTTAATTGAAGCTCTGTGATTGGTTGACATCATATTAATTGGTAAAAAGAGGATCTATGTGTTTTCCCCCCCGATGCTTATGCGTCTGTCAGCAGAGAAACTAATTATTTACAAAATATTTCTCAACTGTTCAGCTGTTTAAAGAACTTAATAGGAAGTGAAACGTCCGCTATGTTGTTTGTGGAGGAGGTTACGTCACAACTAACTCAACCAATCAGAGAGCTTCACGTCACAACTAACTCAACCAATCAGAGAGCTTCACGTCACAACAAACTGAACCAATCAAAGAGCTTCCCGCCACAATATTTTTATTTTCCTATTTTTTGTTGTTGTTTTTAAAAAATTTCAATCCGACCATGAAAAAAAAAATTATTGACGTTTTTCTTGTGAAAAATGGAGGGAGGTGGAAGGCAGTAGTCGGTGTTGTAGATTATTCATATCGACCCCAGCGTGAACATGCAGCTTTTTTCTTCCTGCAAAAACAACTCTCTACCATTGCATGTAACTTCCCAATTTAATCTCGCATTTATTTCATTTATTTCATGGACGAACACTTTATTCGTCTTCGTCCATGACTGTGCCACTTCCTTACCTGTTTCTTGTTTTTGTTTTAATCTCATTAATGAAGGAGACAGACGATGAGGAACCAAATAATTCGAGTCTCGTTTGAAGGTCCTGTGTATCAATTAGAAATGAACTGTCCATTACGTAGTTAAATCATGATCGTTGACCCCTGACCCATGACCTCTGGATCCTGACCTTTGGATTCTGAACCTTGAAATTTTGACCTCTGGCTTCTGTACACATAAAATTTCCAGCCAGGAACTTCTATATAATAAAGTCTATCAGACTTTAGATGCAATAACACAAGAAGCCAACAAGGACACGGACACACACACACGGACACACACACACGGACACACACACACGGACACATACACACGGACACACACACACACGGACACACACACACGGACACACACACACGGACACACACACACACGGACACACACACACGGACACACACACACGGACACACACACACGGACACACACACACGGACACACACACACGGACACACACACGGACACACACACACACGGACACACACACACGGACACACACACACACGGACACACACACACACGGACACACACACACACGGACACACACACACGGACACACACACACACGGACACACACACACGGACACACACACACGGACACACACACACGGACACACACACACGGACACACACACACGTACACACACACACGGACACACACACACGGACACACACACACGGACACACACACACGGACACACACACACACACACACGGACACACACACACACGGACACACACACACGGACGACACACACACACACGGACAGATGACGTGAAGGGCGATCCTCCATTACAGAGTATAATTAATTTTAAACTTGGCTACACTGATGTAACATGAGTTACTTTAATGATAGACTGCGATTAGGAATAAGTTGACTTGCCTCTTGATGCGACAGTCTATTGTTGATACTGAGAACAAGACTGACTGGGGCACAGTAAAGTTCTGTTGTGACGTTGTGACCACGTCTTACTCTGTGTAGAGCTTTATCAAGTCAGTGACTTGATAAAGCTCTACACAGAGGGTAATAGTAACACTGTAGAAGCTACATCTACACATGTGTCTTCACTCTTGTTTGTTTTTTGACATGGTTGGAGGACGGAAAAAAAATATAAACCGAAGTTTTGATTGGGGAATTTTGCTAATGTTACCCTAGGACGCAGGCAACATGCAGCAGGACGCAGGCAACATGCAGCAGGACGCAGGCAACATGCAGCAGGACCCAGGTAACATGCAGCAGGACGCAGGCAACATGCAGCAGGACGCAGGCAACATGCAGCAGGACGCAGGCAACATGCAGCAGGACGCAGGAACATGCAGCGAGCGGAAGCAGGCAACATGCGCAGGACGCGGACATGCACAGGACGCAGGCAACATGCACAGGACGAGGAACATGCAGCAGGACGCAGGTAACATGCACCAGGACGCAGGCAACATGCAGCAGGAAGCAGGCAACATGCAGCAGGACGCAGGAAACATGCACCAGGACGCAGGCAACATGCAGCAGGACGCAGGCAACATGCAGCAGGACGCAGGTAACATGCAGCAGGACGCAGGTAACATGCACCAGGACGCAGGTAACATGCACCAGGAAGCAGGCAACCTGCAGGAGGACGCAGGTAACATGCAGCAGGACGCAGGCAACATGCAGCAGGACGCAGGTAACATGCACCATGACGCAGGCAACATGCACCATGACGCAGGCAACATGCACCATGACGCAGGCAACATGCACCATGACGCAAGCAACATGCACCATGACGCAGGCAACATGCACCATGACGCAAGCAACATGCACCATACGCAGGCTATACAAGAACAAGGTTTTCATTGCAACAACGTTTCGTTCTACGTAGAGTTGAACACAGAGCGAAACATTGCCAGTATAAAAACAGAGTTAAGTAACTTCCATCTTTATCTTCAAGTGTTCGTCTGTTCTCGTGTGGAAAGTGACTCACTGTAACGCTGAAGCTGACGCACAGGTTGTTATATATCCCAGGATGACCAAACAAAACAAAAAAAATTCGTTCGACTCCTGGATCGAAAAGCAAGCCAAGAATGACCGGAAGCTCGTCCAATCACCATGAAGGTAGTTCTCATTGTCTTCTAATCCAGACTAACATAGTTAGGATGTTGTTCAATCAGTGTCACGTTAATCACATGGCTGTCCTATCAGCGTTCAGATGTTGTTATTGCCTCACATTGCCACTCAGATCACCCACTCAGGTTTGGGCGTCCGTACTACTGCTGAGATGACAGCTGTCTTTCTCGAGAGAAATGCATAAGCTTAGTTAATTAGTTTGTTTGTTAGGCTTAAAGCGAATGAATGTGGGTCACTAAGGCAACAATTTACTTGATATATATATATGTGTGTGTGTGTGTGTGTGTGTGTGTGTGTGTGTGTGTGTGTCGTGTTGTGTGTGTGTTTGTGCTTATTTGCCGAGAGATATACTGGTCTCAGTGTATAAATGCTGATAGATGTACAGCTGTCAGACTATATATACCACTTAGATTGATAAATAAGTAACAGTAGACCCAGATCCCAGTGTCAATTCTTCCGTCAATCACCTTCAATCTTCATATTTTTCAAAGACAAGGAAAAACGAAATCTGCCAGATAAATCATAATGTGCTAACAGCCCTACAGGGAACATCATTATTGTACAGGAATTAACTCTGGCCAGGTCTAATATCAAGACTAATTATTGAGTACAAAAGGTCAAGTGTGAAAGAGTCCAGAGTAGGCATCGCTATACTTCTATTTCAGCTTATGATTATGTGTCT
The DNA here is from genome assembly GCA_009830355.1 of Cherax destructor. Lineage (NCBI taxonomy): Eukaryota > Metazoa > Arthropoda > Malacostraca > Decapoda > Parastacidae > Cherax > Cherax destructor. Next base: position 4,776 of record WNWK01004404.1, on the reverse strand, counting down.
CTAGCGAAGTCTCTAATTCCTTCTCTTTTGACTTCTCTATTGCCTTCACTCTCGCCTCAAGTGTTTCCCCACACTCCCTCTTTCATTCCCTCCCTCCTTCCCTCCCTTCGTACCTACCTACCCCCACTTCCTGTGACTCTCACACTGCTCAATCATCCTCTCCCTGAGCACCTTCATGAGAGGTGCCATAGAGTGCCTCAGTAACTTAAGATTCTGGAGTGTCTAAGAACTTAAAGTGCCTCGTAGCTTAACGGTATAGATTTCGGTTCACGAAAGAAAAAACAAAGTTGATTCTCTGAAGGTAGTGAGGCGCATGGGCAAGTCTCCATTCACCTACTGCCTCCCCTATTCACCTAGCAATAAATAGGTATCTGAAAAATAAGTCGCATTTCTTAGCTGTTTTGAGTTATCTTGGGGTTACTATCCACCCTCGAGAACACCATTAGTGCCACTATCCACGATCCAGAGCACCATTAGTGCCACTATCCACCCCCCAGACCCCCACTGGTGCCACTACCCACCCTTCAGATAGGAAAGTTTAGAACGCTCTAAACATGTACCATCAAGGGCAATTTTGCTGCTGCGTCAGTGATAAGAAGGAAATATTAATATTGTGCGACCCATAAATGCTCTGTACGTGAATTTGACCACGTACGTGCTCTTGAAGAGTCATGCACAAAATATACATATTGATGAAAAAGAAGAATGCACACCATATACGTACTGGTGTAGAATATTACATGTCATGTACTTATTTGATGGAGTAATAACCGCCATGTACGGAATCAACTTAATTCAGTTTATTTAAAAATTACTATGCATAAAAACATGCAATAATCTGAGGCCCATAGGATTCACACACACACACACACACACAAACACACACACACACACACACACACAGGACCCTAGAACCGACCCTTGCCACCACAAATAGGTGAGTACACACCCAGTGTATATACAGACCAATACACCAGGAGTGTATTCTGTAGAAGCATGCAAGCTGGCACACAGTGTCACGCATAATCTAGGATGTAGCAGTAAATTCAAGTAAAGGTTGTTAGGAAGTGAGTAAATCCAGGGAAAATGAAGCTCACCAGGCCCCCCTAAAGCTCACGACGAATCCCTGAAGTTCACTATGGTCCCTGAACCTCACTAGGGGGCACTGAACCTCATGAGGGGTCTCTGGGCCTCGTGAGGAGTCCCTGGACCTCACTATAGGGGTCACTGAACCACTATGGGTCTCTGTATCTCAACAAAGGTCCCTGAACCTTACTGGGACCCCTAATATTAGGTGTCTCTGGACCTAACGATCGGTCCATAAACCTCACTAGGGGTCCCAGGAACACCTCACTAGGGGTCCCTGGACCTCACGAGGGGCCCTTGATATAAGCATTAAATACGAGCTCTTATATCTCAGTAATTACGACAGCGGGGAAGAAAGCTTAAGAACCTTACACGTGTGAACCATTAATCTGTACGTGAATGTGTTTCATTTGCACGTGAGTGTCCTTTGTTCCCGGGTATGTTTTTGTACGTGGGCTTTCATAATAGTACGTAGTTTGTCTGGGTATGTCTCATTTTTCTTGGATATACTAAATTCTACGTGGTTATGTTTAACTGTACGTGAATATCGTTGGACATTAGCATGATACATGCACTATCACAAATTGGGTTTCATCGGTTACGGTGGATTTCCTGCTAAGTATAATGGGTGGTTTAAAGCAGATCGATTACACTATGATCATTAACGCTTCCCGTAACTTTCTCGCCAGCCAGCAAGAATACTTTAATCCCTAAAATAGAGATAAAAGTAAATTCCAACATATATACGGTGAGATATATACAGGATAAATATATACACCTCTCGGTGTATATTTAATAAAGGATATCCGTGGCCCTGGCAACTATTTACACAAGGGAATACGTTGATAAGTAATCGGGACCCGACATTGGTGCCTATGTTAAATGTTACTCCACTACGGTAACTAAATATAATGGGGCTCCACTCTGGTAGATACATATAATGGGGAGTCACTTAGTGGCGTTCGTTGCTTGTGTAATTGGCTATTTCATGTTCATCGCCGTGTCACACGCTAAATATCGGTTCGACATATCGCTGTTCCACAATCCACTACTGCCTTTGATGCCCCTTTTAGCTCAAATTCGTCCATTTGACTCTCTTCCTGATCCCTCGGCCCAAAAAAAAATTTCAAACTATTTCTCGTTTATCTTTGGTGTTTTGTTGAAAAAATTTAAGCATCGGCGGAGCAGAGTGTGAAAAAAGAAAAGAAAAAGAGAGTATGAAGAGTGAGGGTGAGAGTTGAAGAGAGTTTTACCAGAGAGTCTTGAGGGATATGTTAGTTGGAGGAGTTTTTCTGGACGAGGTTCACTGTGTGTGTAAGTCAAGCTTTATACAGACCACTGGTGAACTCCGCTTATTAAATAACGATCGCTTCGCCCACGCAAGTTTAAGTGTGTTTATCCTGTATAGTTTAAACCACCAAATTCTGTGATTATATTGTAAACACACACACATACATATATACACAGACAGACACAAACACACACATACATACAGACACACATACACACACACAGTATTTCGCTATTGAAGACTTTAAGGCTACTATGTAGTACAGAGCAGCAGCCATTGGCGCTAATTCAACTCTAAACTTGGCCAACACAGAGCTAATGTAGTTCCAGCCTGGGAGAGGAAGAGGAGGAGGCTGCCGGAGCACAATTACTGACTCGTGTCACTGCTGTCAGTCATAGCTGAAAGTTTGAGATGATTATATTGATAGAGATATCAATTGTTTTTTACGAGTCCTTGTTACTGCGTGGCCATCAGTGGGTGAGTAAAAGTTTAAGGCTCTTCCCATACTTCCTATACATTGTAGAATACTGTTATTTCTCATATTCAGTGAGACCTTGAGTATGCACTTCACTGCACTGCCTTGCAACTGCATTCTGTGTCTGGTAATATAGGTAGAATTACCAACAACTATTGTGACAACGTTTCGCTCATGAAGAGCGAAACGTTGCCATTCGTTTACATTCGTACTCTCTGACACTCCAGCAGAGACATCCACCACCAGATGGACAGTTAGCAGCAGTTTTCTCCTCACGTTGTTCCTGTAAGGTTAGGTTAGGTAACGTTTGTCAGGAAGCTGGGCAAGCGTTACCTGACGCGGGTCTTAGTCATATAATGACCCGCAGCTGGAGCTATTGGTCACCTGACCGAGGCCTTTAGCTGGCTTACTGTGTCACATATAAGACTTTCGTGCTATAAGAACATAAGAATGGAGGAACACTGCAGAAGGCCTACTGGCCCATACAAGGCAGGTCCTTATCAAAACCACCACTACCTAAGAATTTACTCCTGTACTCACGACACTAATCAAACCCAGCCCCTCCCACTCATATATTTGTCCAATCTCTTTTTAAAGCCACCCAAGGTCCTAGCCTCTATCACCCTACTCGGAAGATTGTTCCACGCATCTACAACTCTGTTCGAAAACCAGTACTTGCCTATGTCCTTTCTAAATCTAAATTTATCCAATTTAAATCCGTTATTTCTGGTTCTTACTTGGTTCGATATCCTCAGTATTTTATTAATATCTCCTTTGTTTATGCCCATCATCCACTTGTACACCTCGATGATATCTCCCTCATTCTACGTCTCTCCAGAGAGTGGAGATTCAATGCTCTAAGTCTATCTTCATACGGGAGATTTCTTATACTGTAAATCATTTTAGTCATTCTTCTTTGTATGTTCTCCAATGAATCTATATCCATCCTGTAGTAAGGAGACCAAAACTGAGCTGCATAATCCAAATGAGGTCTCACTAGTGATGTATAGAGCTGTAAAATAACTTTTGGACTTCTGTTGCTTATACTTCTTGAAATAAATCCTAGTAATCTGTTAGCCTTATTGCACACTTAGGCACTGTTGTCTTGGCTTTAGATTTCTGCTTACCATGACTCCCAAGTCTTTTTCACATTCTGTATGATCAAGCTCAACTTCACCTAGTTTATAAATTCGAGGGGTATTTTCATTACCAACGACTAGCACCTTACACTTATCCACATTGAACTTCATCTGCCACTTTTCAGACCAAGACATTAATTTATCCAAATCCTCCTGGAGTTCATTGGTATCCTCCTCAGAATGAATTATACGGCCTATTTTTGTATCATCAGCAAATTTACTCATGTCACTTGCAATTCCTTCATCAAGGTCATTTATGTAAATTATGAACAACAATGGGCCCAAACTGATCCTTGTGGAACGCCACTGGTGACAAATCCCCATTCAGATTTGACCCCATTAATGGAAACTCTCTGCTTTCTATTGGTAAGCCATGCCTCTATCCATGCTAGAACTTTACCTCCTATACCATGAGCTGCCACCTTTCTTAAGAGTCTCTTATGAGGTACTCTATCGAAGGCCTTACTGAAATCCAAGTAAACTATATCATATTCTTTATCACTGTCTACTGCCTCAAATGTTTTATTGAAAAACGTCAGTAAATTTGTCAGGCAGGAACGACCTCTCGTAAACCCATGCTGAGATTCATTAATCAAATTATGTTCTTCAAGGTGACTTCTGATAATATCAGCTATAATTGATTCTAATAATTTGCCTACTATAGACGTGAGCTTATTGGACGGTAATTTGATGGACTGGACTTATCCCCTGATTTGAATATAGGAACTACATTAGCTATCTTCCACATCTCTGGCACAACACCAGTTAGGATGGACGTGTTAAAC
>WNWK01004403.1:37500-135000 GCA_009830355.1 Cherax destructor | reverse complement strand
ATGAAAGGGGGTAAAGCAGCTGGAACTGACGGGATCATGACAGAAATGTTAAAAGCAGGGGGGGATATAGTGCTGGAGGGGTTGGTATTTTTGTTTAATAAATGTATGAAAGAGGGGAAGGTACCTAGGGATTGGCAGAGAGCATGTATAGTTCCATTATATAAAGGGAAGGGGGATAAAGGAGAGTGTAAAAATTATAGGGGAATAAGTTTACTGAGTATACCATGTAAAGTGTATGGCAGGGTTATTATTGAAAGAATTAGAAGTAAGACAGAGAGTAGGATTGCAAATGAGCAAGGAGGCTTTAGAGTGGGTAGGGGATGTGTAGATCAAGTGTTTACAGTGAAGCATATATGTGAACAGTATTTAGATAAAGGTAGAGAAGTTTTCATTGCATTTATGGATTTAGAAAAGGCATATGATAGAGTAGATAGGGGAGCAATGTGGCAAATGTTGCAAGTGTATGGAATAGGTAGTAAGTTACTGAAGGCTGTAAAGAGATTTTATGAGGATAGTGAAGCTCAGGTTAGGGTGTGTAGGAGAGAGGGAGATTACTTCCCGGTAAAAGTAGGTCTTAGACAGGGATGTGTAATGTCACCATGGTTGTTTAATATATTTATAGATGGGGTTGTAAAAGAAGTAAATGCTAGGGTGTTGGGGAGAGGGTGGGATTAAATTATGGGAATTAAATGCAAAATGGGAGTTGGCACAGTTACTTTTTGCTGATGATACTGTGCTTATGGGAGATTCTAAAGAAAAGTTGCAAAGGTTAGTGGACGAGTTTGGGAGAGTGTGTAAAGGTAGAAAGTTGAAAGTGAACATAGATAAGAATAAGGTGATGAGGGTATCAAACGATTTAAATAAAGAAAAATTGGATATCACATTGGAGAGAGGGATTATGGAAGAAGTAAATGTTTTCAGATATTTGGGAGTTGACGTGTCAGCGGATGGGTTTATGAAGGATGAGGTTAACCATAGAATTGATGAAGAAAAAAAGGTGAGTGGTGCGTTGAGGTATCTGTGGAGAGAAAAAAACTTTATCCATGGAGGCAAAGAAGGGAATGTACGAAAGTATAGTGGTACCAACACTCTTATATGGGTGTGAAGCATGGGTTGCAAATGCTGCAGCGAGGAGGAGGCTGGAGGCAGTGGAGATGTGTGGTGTAAATATTATGCAGAAAATTCGGAATGTGGAAATTAGGAGGAGGTGTGGAGTTACTAAAAGTATTTGTCAGATGGCTGAAGAGGGGTTGTTGAGGTGGTTTGGTCATTTTGAGAGAATGGAACAAAGTAGAATGACTTCGAGAGCGTATAAATCTGTAGGGGAAGGAAGGCGGGGTAGAGGTCGTCCTAGAAAAGGTTGGAGGGAGGGGGTAAAGGAGGTTTTGTCGGCGAGGGGCTTGGACTTCCAGCAAGCATGTGTGAGCGTGTTAGATAGGAGTGAATGGAGACGAATGGTTTTTGGGACATAACGATCTGTTGGAGTGTGAGCAGGGTAACATTTTGTGAAGGGATTCATGGAAACCAGTTAATTGATTTAGTTGGACTTGAGTCCTGGAAATGGGAAGTACAATGCCTGCACTTTAAAGGAGGGGTCTGGGATAGTGACAGCTGGGAGGGACTATTCTCAGCTGTCGTATCTGAGCGCCTCTGCAAAGACAGTGATTATGTATGAGTGTGGTGAAAGTGTTGAATGATGATGAAAGTATTTTCCTTTTGGGGATTTTCTTTTTTGGTCACCTTGCCTTTATGGGAGACGGCCGACTTGAAATATATATATATATATATATATATATATATATATATATATATATATATATATATATATATATATATATATATATATATATATATATATATATATATATATATATATATATATATATATATATATATATATATATATATATATATATATATATATATATAATATATATATATAGTCATTATAATAATTAATATATTATGAAACTTGTGTAATTTATTTTTATGTACATTGCGAGTAATTAATAGCGGTTTGAAACATTGCCAATAATTGCAACACTCTTGCTGAGTTTTGCGGATTCGACAGACGCCATATGCCAGCTTCGAAATTAACTAATTTCACGTGCAAACTTCCCCTTTCCTCCTCCCCATCCTCTATCTCTGTCTCTTTCTTTCTCTCTCTCTCTCTCTCTCTCTCTCTCTCTCTCTCTCTCTCTCTCATTCCTTCTCGTCCTTCTCTTTCTGCTGCTCCTTAACATTTCTATTAGTTTGCCGGTTATATAAACAAATGTGAGAAAGAGAGAAGGTTCTTCTATATAAAAACCTGTCCCAATCTCTACATGATATCACAGTCATACAGAAATTAGCTTGATAAATTAGACACACGTTCAACACTTGTGTATCTTTATTTACATAAACGTTTCGCCACAGTGGCTTCATCAGCAGAGTACATAGAAGAATAGTGAAGATCAGAAGGAGTTTGAGTAATCAGTCCCTCACTCTGGAGTCGTTATAATCAGTCCATTAGTCTTGATAAGAGCACAGCATTTGCACGAGGAAGTAGCTTATATACTGCAAACAGGTGATGTGAAGCAGTCGTAGGTGGTGAAGCAGTCGTTGGCGGTGACCACCTACGACTGCTTCACATCACCTGTCTGCACTATATAAGCCCCTTCCTCGCGCAAATGCTGTTCTTATCAAGATTGATGGACTGATTACATCGACTCCAGGCTGAGGGACTGATTACCTCAAACTACTTCTGATCTTCACTATTCTTCTTTGCATTGGACTGATGAAGTCACTGTGTAGCGAAACGTCTCCATAATAAAGATAACCAAGTGTTGCAACTCGTCGGTTCTCTAAACCATTTATCTACAGAAATTAGCTTCATTTCTAATTTCTGAAACACTGGCTAAAATTATTTTCATGGGATATGAATGTGTTATGACGTACAATTGTACTGAGAAGTTCTGAAGTCAGCCTAATTTTCCACCTAAGTTTAAGCTTTAAAGTTTTCACTTGGATGATCAACACCACAGTAGCTGACATCATCAGCCCATCTCTATGCCTCATGTCTCTTCAGCGTATATATATATATATATATGCGTATACGCTGAATACGACATATATATATGTCGTGCCTAATAGGTAAAACTGGTCAATTAGCAAGAACTCATCTAAAATAAAGTCCTTTCTAAAATTGTCTCTTATACGTTTAAAGATATATTTTTTTTCATTAATGTTAATGTAAAAAATTATAATTTTGCACCAAAAGAATCTTACTTAACCTTATTATAACAAGCTCAATTAAATTTAGCCTAATCCAACTAAATATATTTTAGATACGTTTACAATAATTAAATAATAAACAAACACAATGAAATATATTTTTTTCGTTAGGTTCAGATTGATTTTTGCGAAATTATTGCATACACAAATTTTCGCCTTATATGGCAAGATGAGAGTTGCTATTTAAGCCAAAAACACAAGTTCTGCCTATTCGGCACGACACACACACACACACACACACACACACACACACACACACACACACACAACACACACACACACACACACACAACACACACATATATATATATATATATATATATATATATATATATATATATATATATACGCATATATACATTCTTTCTGGCTCACAGAGGTTTAAAATTCATTCTTAAACCCCAATTACATAATAAATTTTGTGATGAGCTTACACATGTATATGTAGCCATATACTCTCTTTATAAACTAAAGTAGATTTTGAAAAAAAAAGAACGGAGTTTTTTTTTTTTTTTATAGTAAAAGAAATAAAACTGAAAGGCAACAACGAGGCACTTTCAATATCCCCTATTCTCTCTCTCTCTCTCTCTCTCTCTCTCTCTCTCTCTCTCTCTCTCTCTCTCTCTCTCTCTCTCTCTCTCTCTCTCTCTCTCTCTCTCCCCTACCTCTCTCACTCCATCTCCCTACCACTCTCTCCCTTTCCCTTTGGCTGGTTGGCTGGCTGTCCCTTCACTTAAGCTGCCACTTTAGCCAATTCACCACAGCATTCCAGAATTCCTTTCCCAATCCAGGTTTCCAGTAATTCCCAGGAGAAATTTGGAATTATTCCTATTGATGTATCATGTAAATTATTTGCTTTAATTAGTTTCGTGATTCATGACAATAATAATAATAATAATAATAATAATAATAATAATAATAATAATAATAATAATAATAATAATAATAATAATAATAATAATAATAATATAAAATTACGATAACGTTGATGATAACAATGATATCACTTTAATCATCATCATTCTTCATCACTGACATATCATAACAGTCCTCCATGCAATCATATCAAAATCTAAAATACCACTCATATAAATGACTCTATATTATATATACATATATGTATATATGAAGGTGTGCAACAGAGAGATCTCCTTGTTTCTCTTCTTATCTGTCTAGTCATTAAGGAAGTCACAGGAACACTGTTCAGCGAGCTCAACATCTGGTTCTTGGATGATGGCACCCTGGCTGGCACTACGGAATCCCTTCTAGAGAACATCAGTAAAAGATCTTATGGAGCCTTGGTCTATATTTAAACTCTGCCAAACTTGAAATAGTTTCTCCAAACCAATAGATCATTGAGGATATCAACGTCACTTTGCCACGAGCACGAGTCATTGATCCAGTCAACAGTACTCTCCTGGGGACTTATCTTAGGTCCAATGTCATTGATCCAATTCTAAAGAAAGAAATCTCGGATCTCAGGATGATGGAAAGCAGGACTGGAGATACCGATGCCTTCTACCTACTCACCACATGCCTGTCACTCCCTAAGTTCACCTTCTTCTTGAGATGATCCCTATCCTTCGACAGTCCCAAACTCACGGAATATGACATTCTTCTAAAGTCCATGTTAGAGAATATACTGAACTTTTTCTTGAAGATGGACGGTGCTAGCAAGCCTCACTTCCAGTCAGGCTTGGTGGACTGGGGATACGTAAAACATCCCAAATTGCCCTACTAGTTTTCTAATCCTCCTCCATACCATTGAATGAGCTAATATAGCACATTCTTCCAGATTACCTGTGTGGTGTGGTGCTAGGAGATTCTCGATTATCCAGTGCCGAAACACACTGCAGTGCCGGCCTGTAAACAGACCACATGGAATTGCTCCATTGTTCAGCAGATGTATAACAACATGTTCACTGCTGCAGTGTCCTACAGAAGGGTTGCATGTCTCAAGGTTGTGAGTGCACATCACTCTGGGGACTTTCTTTTAACAGTTCCCATTTTGCCAATGGGCAGACGCCTCGACCCACTGACCCTCCTCATTGCAGTGGCTCTACACCTCTCTTCCCCAATTCACACAGAATATACGTGTATATGTGGCTATGTAAAAGACGATCATTACTGTCTACATGGTCTAAACTGTTCGAAAACCAAGGGTTGGGACGCGAGACACAATGAGGTCAACAGCATTATCAAGAGGAGCCTCGCTTCGGCTGGGTGCCTGGTTGAGAAAAAGTTCTGATTCCGAGCATCCAGAATAACCCATATTCCCACTAATCTCCCTGACACGATCACCATATATCTGTGGAAGAATGTCAAACTCTTAGAATGGGACTCAACCCGTGTGTCGACTCTGGCTGACACCTACATGCACAACAGAGTTGGGCAACAATGAGGTGCTGCCGATCACATGGAGGAGTACAAGCTCAGCATGTATAGGGACTTGGGCCATCAGTACCAATTTGTTCCAGTAGCATCGGAGACCCTGCAACCATGGAGAAATTATGAAACAGGCTTCCTCAGAGAACTATGTTCTAGGCACATTGACACCACTAAGGACCAACAGTAGCCACTTTCATGTTCCAGCGTCTCAGTGTAGCCATTCAGCGGAAAATGCCTGCTGCATTCTCCTCCCATACTTGTTTCTGTCTCTCTATTCTGAGAATCCTCACAAGCATATTCTCATTATATTGTATTTTCTATACCATTCCCATTTTTTCTTTCGTATTATCTATATTTCCTCCTTTCCATTTTTATTTACAACTAACATGATTCTTATCCATTGCAATTCATTTTTTTTTTTTTTTGTGAAGAAAAGACTCATAGTGCAGACCAAGCTTCAAACGGTGCAATTTTTCTCTCAGTATAGAGGTTAATCAAGACTTGGTAAAGTTCTACACAGCGAAACATTGTTCTAATAAAAGCTTGTTCTGCATCATGTGTCCTTACGTTATTGTTATAGTTGAATGTATAACATTTACATCCATCACTCATTCTAATTGAACCTGTGTCAGTTTTTTTTTATTGTTTTAAACATTGGATCTAACATGATTACCATATTTTTTTTCGCTAATCCTATGCATTTAGCACTGTTTTGCCTTTTGGTTTAATCTTCTATTCTCCACTACACGCTCTTCACTCACTCTAAACTCCAACTTCATTTATTAACGTTACAGTGGAATCTCTCCAAGTTATGTTGTGTAGTTTGAATCCGGCTTCGTAGCCTTATTTTTCCATGCCATTTACCCCCATTCAATTTACCTTTCGACACGCTAATAATAAAAAAAGGTCGCATTCCAATTTCGCCATTTCCACTACCACTGATTCATAAGCCGCCTTCCGGAGACTGACATTTGACTTTTTAATGCCTTCCTTTGCACACTCCACTGCATCTTATTCCAGAGTCCAATGTCTTCATCTTAAATTTGATTCTACTAGTTTCTCTCCAACGTAATTCATTCCACAGTTCCAGTTCACAATATAACACTAGAGTCATTCATTCCACATTCCAGTTCCCGATGTAATTCATTCCACATTCCTCTTGATTCTAGCGTCACAGTCTTATGATTTCCGTGCAATTTTCTATTAGGTTCTATTTCACGTTTCAGGAAATTTTCCGCTCCACCTGCTAATGACCTCCATTCCGCCATGCAGCGGTTCCCATTTCATATTCTAACCCTTCCAGCCTGGGTTACGCCAAGCTCGTGCCTTACGCCACTGAGAGGCGTCATTACTGCTGTCTCGAAGGCAGGATTGCACGTTTCTCAGGTCTGGAATTGCAATATGACACCTCTGGCGATGTTCCTCCTCTCTCTCTCTCTCTCCCTATTTCCAGCTTTGTCTCCGTCCATCCTATTTTGCAATTTCACTTACCATCAGACGAGTTCAGTAGATCCGGGTTAACTATAGCTATCACTTATAAAGCGCTTAGGCGAGTTGTCAAGTCGACAGGGTTTGTTTATATGTATATATATATATATATTATTATAAATGATTGTATATAGTATTATATACATAATTTATCATATTATCATTACTAATGAAATATATATTTGTATAAATATAACTATTATATATTATAGCTATATATATATAGTCGTGACAAATTAATACAAACAATGATTTAGTAAGTGAAAGACTTATTTAATGAGTTCAATTAGTCAATGAACATATATATATATATATATATATATATATATATATATATATATATATATATATATTATTGATTAGTAACTCAATTACAATCATCTAAAATTAAGTCCTTTCTACTTATACGTTTAAGGATATATTTTTTCATTTATGTTAATGTAAGAATTTATAATTTTGTACCAAGAGAAACTTTGAAAACCTACCTAACCTTATTACAACAAGCGCAATTTAATTTAGCCTAACCCAACTAAATATATTTTAGATACGTTAACATTAATTTAATAATAAACAAACACAATGAAATATATTTTTTCGTTATGTTCAGAATGATTTTGGCGAAATTATTGCATACACAAATTTTCACTTGTCTTATATGGCAAGGTGAGCGTTGGTATTTAAGCCAAAATCGCAAGTTTTACCTAATCGGCACGACTATATATATATATATATATATATATATATATATATATATATATATATATATATATATATATATATATATATATATATATATATATATATATAATATATATATATATATATATATATATGTCGTGCTTAATAGGTAAAACTGGTCAATTAGCAAGAACTCATCTGAAATTAAGTCCTTTCTAAAATTTTCTCTTATACGTTTAAAGATATATTTTTTTTATTTATGATAATGTAAAAATTTATAATTTTGTACCAAGAGAAACTTTGAAAACCTACCTAACCTTATTATAACAAGTGCAATTTAATTTAGCCTAACCCAACTAAATATATTTTAGATACGTTAACAATAATTTAATAATAAACAAACACAATGAAATATATTTTTTTCGTTAGGTTCAGAATGATTTTTGCGAAATTATTGCATACACAAATTTTCGCTTGTCTTATATGGCAAGAAGAGCGTTGCTTTTTAAGCCAAAATCGCAAGTTTTACCTAATCGGCACGACATATATATATATATATATTTGTGTGTGTAGGCAGTGCATACTTTGGAGTTTTCAGTACTTTATACTTTATTTCTGTATAATATTTGGGTTTTAATTCATCCTGCATTATAGAATAATACTAAATTAATTAATCGACTGGTGTCACTTTCTCATCTATAGTCTGTGACGGTCAACTAATGTTTACAGTCCTCACAGCAGCTAATGGACAAAAAATATGTTTGCAGCTGCGAGCTTTTAGACCGCTAGCCGTAGTTCTTTGTAGGCATGGCAGCAAAAACTGAAAGATTACCAGCATTTTACCCATAGATGATCCATAAACCACCTAAGTTATACCCGTACCTTACACATAGATGATCCATATCTGCATCCTACCCATAGATGATGCATAAACTACCATTGACCATCAATGGAACACAATAAAGACAAGCTGATAAATTCTACACATTTGTAAACCCTATATTCTACTTATAGAACAAGTTTCCGCAGCCTACGAGAAGCCTCCCTAGAACCTACTTATACTCATACCTCTAATACACACCAGCAACATAACTTTTCACCCATCAACCTCATAATTTCTCACACATTCACGGAGGACCGCCACCGCACCTCGCAACACCTCATGCAGTGTGTTTGTGACCCTTAATGCATTCATTTATTGCGGGTTTTTTTTTTTGTCTGGCATTATACATATTTATTTCTTATATAGGAGCTGTGGAGGAAAGAATAATATAGAACGTTAGAATACAGACTAAAGATAATGCACTGATTCCCGCGGAAACAATAATTTAGAAATACATTCGATGGAGATTACACCAATTTCAATACAAACACTAAAATAGGGAATACAAACTAGGGAGATTACACGGGTTCCATTGGGAACACTAACCTAGAAATCCAGACGAGAAATACCACGGAAAGTACGGTTTAAATGAAGCTCCTGAAAAATTCTTTATCTTCACTCGGGACATTAAAAACGACAGAGAAATCTGGAAATTAAAACAGGAATATCATGGACGCTAAATACCAAACTCACTTCTGGGAATATGGAAACTGGAGTAGTTAATAAGTTGGTCTCTCCAATTAGCAAAGACAGAACAGGAAAGGCTAAATCATGGGAAAGAGACATGGCTGTATTGTAGTGTATTTCACGAAGCGCTAAACACGTGTGTGGGTCATTCAGCGCTGCTCTATCTCTAGCCACACTGAATAAATGAGAAGAAATAAACATTACGTGGAACTATACGTAATATGTACATGAATGGTATACAATGAAGACAAGATGAGTAATTAGAAACATGTGCAACATCTGGGTATCTTTATTTGTAGACGTTTCGCCGATGGCGAAACGTCTACAAATAAAGATACCCAGATGTCGAACATGTATCTAATTTCTTATACGAAATATGAGAAACACGAACTCATTGTTCTTATATAAACACAAGACACGACAGTGATGTAGGGAAATATGATCGAAACCTCTCTATAAGGTAAAGGGAATTACAGGATGGATGGGGAGTTGGGTAAAAGGGATCCGTCAGGAATGGTGGGAGATGGAAACTTAATATTACGGAATACGCTTATGGTTCCAAGCAGGTTTGTGCGTGAAATTTATGGAGAGAGAGAGAGAGAGAGAGAGGGCAGAGGGGGGGGAAAAATTATTGGGAGGGGAGGGGATTGTGTAGTGTAGTGATATATAGTGCTCTGAAAATTATGAAGAGGTTTTTTTGGAAAGTATTTTGAGATATTATGGTAGATTAGTTGAGCGTTTGTAAATGAAATTATGGGTAGTTGTGTGAAACATTATTGGGGTTGCGTGAAAAATTATGGGGGCTGTGTGAAACATTATGGGAGATGTGTGAAACATTATGGGAGCTGTGTTTAAACATTATGGGGGTTGTGTGAAACATTATGGGGGCAGTGTGAAACATTATGGGAGCTGTGTTTAAACATTATGGGGTTGTGTGAAACATTATGAGGGCAGTGTGAAACGTTATGGGGGTTGTGTGAAACATTATGGGGGTTGTGTGAAACATTATGGGGGTTGTGTGAAACATTATGGGGGTTGTGTGAAACATTATGGGAGCTGTGTGAAACATTATGGGGGTTGTGTGAAACATTATGGGGGCAGTGTGAAACATTATGAGGGGTTGTGTGAAACATAATGGGGGCAGTGTGAAACATTATGGGGGGTTGTGTGAAACATAATGGGGACAGTGTGAAACATTATGGGGGTTGTGTGAAACATTATGGGGGCAGTGTGAAACATTATGGGGGGTTGTGTGAAACATAATGGGGGCAGTGTGAAACATTATGAGGAGTTGTGTGAAACATAATAAGGGCAGTGTGAAAAATTATGGGGGGTTGTGTGAAACATTATGGGGGCAGTATGAAACAGTGTATGGAAATTTTCTAGGGGAAATTTTCACCTAGATCACGGATCTGTGATCAATACTTTATCCACGGCGAGCTAAAATTCCCCCCATCCTTGGCAACAACGGTTCCTTCACAATTTCTAGTATAAGTACGGTCTTGTTCATTAAATTTTGTATAAATGATGGACGAATGCAGATTGCAAGGGCCTTTGGGTGAGCGCTAAACTGTAAGGGATCGCAGAGATCTTTTCGAGGTAGTGAAGGAAGGCAGCTCTGATGCCATGCACCAAGATCCCTTCACCAACATGAGGTGCAGAGAAGAGGAACCGTTGTCAGGTGGAAAAGCGCCAACCCCGAAAAAAAATTGCTGCCAGTACTCGGGCAGCAGACCATCCAAAATAACAAAAATTGTACGATGTTTTCATCGCCTTTTGAAGAAGAAGCGAAGATGGAAGGAAACTCCGGCACAAGTCTCCTGATGCAAGGAAAAAAGACCACCAGTTGAATTATGTTATACATGGTGTTCAGTACAGACACGTTGAAGAGCATCACATAAATCCCTGATGTTGTACATGAATCTTGCCACTAACTGTTTTTCATGAGCATTTTTTTTTTTTGAGATCCAGGTCTGGTGGCAAAGAAGAAAACAAAAACAAGAAAATGGTCACTTAGGTAATAGATAACAGTAAGAGAAAGTCCACCTCTTAGAATCTGGTCTATAAATATTATAACAATCACATAACGTGAGTTCAGCTTGTAGTTCACGTTATCAAGACGTTATTTAGTTACTTGACAATTCAATTTCCTCAGTCATATCACCACAATTTTCCACCACTTCCTAGGTGATAAATTCCAGCTTTTTTATGATTATTTGTTCCATCCTATTTTTATTTATTGGTTTATTCTCTCAAATCACTCCAGTCTTTCCTGTTCCTCTGCTACCTTACCTTGCACTTCTCTTCTAGGTGGCGACTTGAAGCAGGTAAGACGCTCTTGGTCCAATTACCTAGAGTTACTCTTTCGTTCTACGGATCAAACTTATTTGCCTCCCATTTTCATTGCGTTTCATTATGACCCATAAGGATTTATCACTTCCACCATGAATAGGATAATGATCGCTCTCTTTTCCTTTTCCTTTCCAATCCTCAGTTCTGTCATAGCTTGTATACTTCCCAATTTGGCCTTTCTTTTATGAATGAAAGTAGGATAATTGAAATATTGGTTTCTATGCTATAATCTCCGAGTGCTTTATCAGGTTGGCTTCACCCCGAACTTCAAAGCTGATAACTTGATAATACAACTTCTGAGTGAGTTCAAACTCTTTCAGTTCCGCTCCACGCGTCATTCTGAAGTTCCTCACTCTTTTTCAATCTTTCGGTTCCTCCTCCATTAGGTATTCTCCAGCTTCTCCCTCTCCCTGCTTTTTCCCTCCTCTCTCTGTTCCTCCTCAACTCGTCATTTTCCAAGTCCACCTTTCTTCTGTTCTGCTTTCAGGCGTCATTCTCCATTCCAAATGGAGCTTAAAACTTCAAGCAGATTTCATTTTGCTGAGTATATTTTCTTAGCAAAGTTGGTTATTGCGATACGGGAGTCCGCTAAGCTACCCGAGTACCCGCGGAGTCGGAAACGGCCATTGGGTTTGCTAAATGACATGGAAAGAGAACCCGGGTTCATTAAATGACCAGACGGAGAATAGCTTCCGGATCTACTAAGTGACCCGAAAACAACGTCCATATTCATTACACAACCCATAAATATCACTTGGGTTCAGTAATTGACCTAGAAATATCACTCAGATTCACTAAGTCACTCGCCCGAAATCACCACCCGAGTTCATTGACCCGGAAACGGAGGAACCTGACCCTGTCCTCCGGAAACGGCGCCCGGTGGGAAAAAACAAGAGAGCTTCAGGAAGTTCTTCACCGTCTCGTTGTGTTTACAAAAAATGCTTCCGTAAACAATGGACTCGAGGACACAGAGATGGGAAATGTATCTGCAACTTGCAGTCGACGTTCTTTTTCTTAAGTAACAAATTTTGTTGTGGAGAGATGGAGAGATGGGTATTTGGAGGAAGAAATCTGACAACATAATTAATGAGAAAAATATATGAATACGTTGATATATATATATATATATATATAATAATAATATATATATATATATATATATATATATATATATATATATATATATATATATATATAACACTACGACTAGCCAAGGATTCGAAACCATGTTGTTTTGGCCCGCCTCATAGTGAGCGAAAACCACTTGACGTTCTAACCCACAGGACCACCAAATCCTATAAGAATCACGCACCCAGCAGAGCTAGGTATTTTACCGTGATCCAAGGACATACGGTGGTGTGGGTGCCTCTGAGCTAATTTTATTCTCCTCCCCGTTTGGTGTACTAGCCTCAACAAGCAGTATTTTATATTATTGTACCCACGAATGAGTGGTATTGATCAATAACAACACTGCGAGTAGCCAAGGATTCAAACCCATGTTGTTTTGGCCTTCTTTATGGTGAGCGAAAACCACATGACGCTCTAACTCACAGGACCACCAAATCTTACAGGAATCACGCACCCTGCAGAGCTAGGTGTTTTACCGTGATCCGAGCTGGGTAAGTGATTCTTGTAGGATTTGGTGGTCCTGTGGGTTAGAACGTCATGTGGTTTACGCTAACCATAAAGAAGGCCAAAACAACATGGTTCGAATCCTTGGCTACTCGCAGTGTTGTTATTGATCAATATCACTCGTTCGTGAGTACAATAATATATATATATTATTAATGCGACTAGCCAAGTACTCGAACCCATGTCGTTTTGGCCCGGCTCATGGTGAGCGAAAATCACATATTTAAAAAAAAACATATAAAAAAAATTCAAAACTGAATGAAATCTTTTGAATTATGAAAAAGATCCTAAACGATATAGAAAAGAAGCCAAAACTGTGTAAAAAATAGATATGAACATTGAGAATTCAAAACAACAACAAAATCACAAACTATAAAAATATCCCAATCTATATGAAAAAAAAGACTCAAAATATAAATAATCCCAAACTTTAAAAGAGGATCCCAAACTATATGGATTTTCTATATAGTTCGTGATCTTTTCGTTATAGTAAAAACGATTCCAAACTGTACAAAGAAGTCCAAGATCATATGCAAAATATCCAAAACTACATAAAAAAAATCACAAAATATGTAGGTTTCAAAGTACATTTTTTTTTTTTTTATAAAAGTTCCCAAATAATAAAAAAAAATAAAAAATTATTCGAACAAATCGGTTTTCTGTCAGTTTTATTTATGATTTATACAAAATGAAAAATGTCGCAAAATATGTGAAAAAAAAAAAATTCTAGACTATAGAAAACTAAGGTTTTTAACATGAAAGAAATCCTAGAAGCACTAAAACAATCACAGGCAGAAGCAACAAATATCGTTCACTCTGAACTAAATTGTTACACCGATAAAGCAAAAATTCTGCGACCATTAAAAGTGTGGCAACAAATGGTAGGGAAAACCCAATGTTTATTCTCTTTTATTTAACGCACATGGACACACACACACACACACACACAAACACAAACACACACACACACACATTTACACACACACACCAGGGCCAGGAGCTATGACTCGACCCTTGCAACTACAACTAGGTGAGTACACACACACACACACACACATACGCCAGTAGGACGCGACAGTGAATCTACACCGGATCATTAACCAGAAAGCATCAGATATTACGGAAACTGGCTAAGGGTCTCAGTACGATGCCAGTGACCGCGCAGATCAGAGATTCGAGTACCTGAGAAAATCCACCTGGAAGAGGAGCATACGAGGAATTGAAGTATGGTAGAAAGGGACTTTGTGCAGAGCAAGCCTTCAAGGAGACCTCACTAAGGCATGCTCTACACCGAGTGTCTGTCTACCACACTTGTCGGAAGTACCTGATAACCAACACATAAAATTGAGATCATCCAGATTACGGGAGAGGGAACTACACAAATATTAGGGGCTTCTTGAAGACGGTACAGCGGGGAAAGGGTAATAATAGCTGACAAGACTAAGAAAGAGAGAATGGACTGCATTGCTGGGAAGGGCCGGAAGGAGGGAGTGGAACGAACAGAATCTTGGAGAGAGGAAATGGAAAGATGTACCAGAGCATGGAAAAACTAGAAAATTATAGCATGCCAGTAAACAAGAAAGTGAACAGAGCAATAAACAAATACGCGAGGACGAGAAGAGACGCGTAGAAGCAATATAAAACCGACGATACAGCACAAGCAATGTCAAAGCCAAAACTATTACGTAGAAAATATCGTAAAGGCAATGACAAAGTTCAAGCTAAAGCTAATAAAAAAATAACCAAGAGAAAATGAACAAATACTTCCAGGAGGTTTTCGCCATGGAAACAAATACTGACTAAGAAAGAAGAGAAAAACCAGATCAGCTGAGGCTGGACAGCATCAATACAGATGAAAATTAAATGAAACTCTTTTCATTGAATCTGTCACAACTAAAATAATGGGATGTGGCAAAATATCTCCTTGATTTGCTGTGTCCAAGGCCAGGCAGAATTACCTATCATTACCAATTATCGCTTTTTTAATTTCAAGTTGCACATTAAAGGCTGTAATTTTTTTTATGAATGTTAGTATTCTTGATGTTACAGAATGGCTATGGGTAACTTCTTCTTCCCTGTTTTGAGCAACTTTTATATTGAATTTACCGAATCTAAGTTTTTTATACCCAGATTAAATCAGTGCGTCTCCTCGATTACGTAAGTAACTGAAACTCAGCTGGATGGCTCCTCTCTCTCTCTTTGTGGACTCTTTTAGACATCAACATAGAAGACAGTTTAAATTTGGTGCTTACACAGATCCCTCAAATGTCTGCTCATATATTTATTATTATTTAGCTCATTCCATGGGGATAAAACATTCAGTACTTTCGTCAACGTTTCTGCGTGTCTGCAGTTCTGAAAAGGCGGAATATTTATGATAGTTGTGCTAAACTTCAGTACTTTGAATCTTTTATTAATTATTCTCACAAACACACAAAAAAAGACTTATTTTAACATAGACACATGTGTAATTCGCTATTAATCAAACTAGTGACTTACTCCTCCCAAGCCCTTGCTAACATATCCCAAGTTGTTTAAGCATTAAATATTAATTTGGTGTTTAAGAATGTATTCACTTAATTTTTCTTAATAAAAATGCACGAACGTTAGATTGTGACTCGTTTGATTTGGCGGTGAGAGAAGTAGAGAACAAATATTCTATAAAAACTGCTATCGTCCTTGCTGCTGTATTCCAACATTTAATAAGCAAGTAAGCAAACTGCTCCGCATCAATGATACAGCAGCAACACCAGGCTGGTGTTGCTTAGCTCATGCCGAGAATGAAACGTGTGGGTTCAGATCCTTCACGCTGGTTGAGATAAAATGTTTGTTAGTATTTTTCTTGTATATATATATATATATATATATATATATATATATATATATGTCGTGCCCATTAGGTAAAACTTGCGATTTTGGCTTAAATAGCAACGCTCACCTTGCCATATAAGACAAGTGAAAATTTGTGTATGCAATAATTTCGCCAAAATCATTCTGAACATAACGAAAAAATATATTTCATTGTGTTTGTTTATTATTAAATTAATGTTAACGTATCTAAAATATATTTAGCTTGGTTAGGCTAAATTAAATTGTGCTTGTTGTAATAAGGTTAGGTAGGTTTTCAAAGTTTCTCTTGGTACAAAATTATAAATTCTTACATTAACATAAATGAAAAAATATATCTTTAAATGTATAAGAAAATTTTAGAAAGGACTTAATTTTAGATGAGTTCTTGCTAATTGACCAGTTTTACCTAATCGGCACGACATATATATATATATATATATATATATATATATATATATATATATATATATATATATATATATATATATATATATATATATATGTCGTGCCGATTAGGTAAAACTTGCGATTTTGGCTTAAATAGCAACGCTCACCTTGCCATATAAGACAAGTGAAAATTTGTGTATGCAATAATTTCGCCAAAATCATTCTGAACATAACGAAAAATATATATTTCATTGTGTTTGTTTATTATTAAATTAATGTAAACGTATCTAAAATATATTTAGTTGGATTAGGCTAAATTAAATTGTGCTTGTTGTAATAAG
The DNA here is from genome assembly GCA_009830355.1 of Cherax destructor. Taxonomy (NCBI): domain Eukaryota; kingdom Metazoa; phylum Arthropoda; class Malacostraca; order Decapoda; family Parastacidae; genus Cherax; species Cherax destructor. The sequence goes on along the minus strand of WNWK01004403.1, from coordinate 118,041 downwards.
GTTAGGTAGGTTTTCAAAGTTTCTCTTGGTACAAAATTATAAATTCTTACATTAACATAAATGAAAAAATATATCTTTAAACGTATAAAAGAAAATTTTAGAAAGGACTTAATTTTAGATGAGTTCTTGCTAATTGACCAGTTTACCTAATCGGCACGACATATATATATATATATATATATATATGTCGATCATATATAAACTTATATTATATTAAATACAACTCACTATCCATATAAGACAAGTGAAAATTTGTTATGCAATAATTTCATAAATCATTCTAACTATAACAAAAACAAGATTTCATTGTCTTTCTTTATTATTAAATTAATGTTAAGTATCTAATATATTTGTTGCTTAGGCTAAATTAAATTGCGCTTGTTGTAATAAGGTTAGGTAGGTTTTCAAAGTTTCTCTTGGTACAAAATTATAAATTCTTACATTAACATAAATGAAAAAATATATCTTTAAACGTATAAGAGAAAATTTTAGAAAGGACTTAATTTTAGATGAGTTCTTGCTAATTAACCAGTTTTACCTAATCGGCAGACATATATATATATATATATATATATATATATATATATATATATATATATATATATATATATATATATATATATATATATATATATATATATATATACGTATATATATACGTATATACAAAACAACCACGGAGGAGTTGTGCAATTTGTTTTTAAATTATAGTCTTCTACAAAAGATTTATTTCTTCAAGGGACGGGAGATGCTTTGTTGCTGATGAAGGGTCTTGACCTCCTATTACTTGAGACAAAGTGTATTTCCTCCCATTTAATAAGCTCAGTATCTAATATATAAAATAATAATACAAAAAGATGAACGAGTTTGCTAACCAAAGCCACACAGTAATAAATGTATTGTGCAAAAATAAAAGTGCCGATTCCCTAATTCACGCACTGGCTGCCCACACGAATAAAAAGCTACAAAGTCGACCAATCGCCCCACATATATAGAAATAAAAGACTGCTAATTGGAAAAATTGTAACGTAGAATCGGAAAGATTGAATAGCAGTGGCCATAAAACAACCAAAACCAATATAACTTGTGGAAGACCAACACAAAATGGCGAGATGTGATCGACACCGCCAGTGTGACTACACATGCATCAAAAAAAGGTCGACATTAAATAAAACACAACACAAATATCAAAGTTGTGAGCACAATTTTTGGTGAGGAAACAGTCTGAGATCCTCACCTGAAACCATCCAAAGATGCCAAGTATAATCTTAATTGGAGTGTCTATTATGCTTCAACAAACTCTTGTCTATACATTTTCTAAAGAGAACATGTCTCGCAATGGTAACATCAAGTTACAAAGCAGTAAATAAATATGACATTAAAAGTTATTCGAGAAATTCTCAGGTTCAAGGAAGATTGGAGAGCTTTGACATTCTATAAATTGAAAAAAAAGGAATAAGAAGGCACAATACCGTGACTGAAACAATACACTAAAAAGCGCACATAAGAAAACGAAACTTATAACGACGTTTCGGCCCGACTAGGACCGAAACGTCGTCATAAGTTCTCCTATCTCGATAATTTGTGTACTGGAAAAAAAAATTACTGCAAAATCTTCAGACCTGGTAGTAATATTACAGTCAATTTACTGATCAATTCCCTAGAACTATTTTTATCCAGTTTGCTTCCAACAATATACATTTGCTTTTTGAGTATTTTAGAAATATGTATTATGTGTAGAACCTTTGCACAGTACTGGAAGACAAGACAACTCCTTAAGACTCCTTGATGGAAGGAGTTTGCGTTCCAAGTACTTGCTTTAACAATACTGTAAAATTACGGTTTACATTAATAAAAATATGTTGAGTATTTAATTTAGCGTTACCATTATGCCAGAGTTAAGGATTTATAAGCGAATATCTGGTAAGCGCATCTGTATCGGAATTAAGAACACGCAAGTCTATAACACATAAGAGATCAAAAGTGTTCAAACACGGGAGGATCTTCAGCACCATAACACGTCAGGATCGTAAGCGCTGGAACATCTATGGATCCCCGCCACTATACTACGTAGGGGTCCTCGGCACTATAATACGTAGGAATCTTTAGCGCTAGATCATTTGGGAATATTTAACACTAGAACACATGGGGAGCAATATCAACGTTGGAAAAAGTTGAACTCCTCAATGTTCGATCACTTGGGGATTCGCGTTCATCAGGTGTGGATCCTGATGTGTGGGTTTCTTAAGCTAGCAAGGACTACTATTACTATACCTGGAGAGATGCTGCAGTTCTTCCAGCCTCCATAACACCACCTCAAGTCATACTCGAACATCCCTAACACTTACTTAAGTCATACTCGATATAGAGGTTTCTATTAGAGTGAATGATCAGATCTGTCGCTCTCAAATTGGAAAAGTTTTCAGCGGTTTTCCAGAAGGAGAGAAAGAGGAGAGGAACTGAGTGTGGGACGGAGGGGAGAGTGAAGGAAAGGAGAGATGAGGGACGGAAATGGATAAAAAAAAGGGAGGACTGGGAAAAAGGGAGAACGAAGAGGGTGATTGGGTGATAGCATGCTAGTTTTTCAATTTGGTGCTATGCATAATTTTATCCACATACATATAAACATAATTACTTCTTTTATATTATTATTGTAATTATAAATTATTATTTTAATGAGGAAAGTGCCTGGGAATAGGAGGTAATCAGATATAATCGAAGGCACCTTCAAAGGGTTTCATATATGAATTTTAATGTAAACACGAGAGTGATCAGGGTAATGGGCCCAGCAAATGCAGTTCAGTACCCGTGTGTGTATGCGGGGGGGGGGTAAGGGGGGCTTTAAAAATAGGAAGAGAGAAAAGAGGAAGAAGATTGGCCCCTTGCCCCCCAAAAAAATATTACATGTAAACTCGAAGAACACTTCGATGAAGTTAAGCAAAGTGTAAGTAACTGCAGCGATACCTGAGGACAACTGTGTAATCATGAGACAGAGCCCGAGATTACTGACCCAAGTTCTACGCGTAAGTTGGGTCTGGAGTTCCATTTTCTTACACCTGCTCACATCCGCTCAAACCCACCCTTTCTCACTCTCCCCCACCATCTCACATCCACACCATCTCACACCCCTCTCACACCAGCACTCTCTCTCCCACCTGTTGTCCTAGTTCCACCTTTTGTTTTCTTTTCGTTGCCTTGCATACACTCTCTCTCGCACCCTTTGTTATTCTTCCAATACTCTTAGTTTTCCACTGTCTCTGAGTGTGGGAGAATACTTTGGGGGTGAGAGAATGTTCTGTAGGGGTGGGAACTGCTTCGCTATCATTCCCTCTCTATCTCTTTCTCTCACTCTTCGGTGCCTGCTTGCACACTACTGATGAAGCTGTGGGAGAATAACGAGAATGTTACCTATCTTATTTTGTCGTCAAAATAAAGGCGATCTCTACTTGTCATTTTTTACAATAACAAGAAGAAGCTGGTTCTAAGACATTGATTATACATTTAAGAACTACCTAACTTGTATGTACATTTGCAATTTGCTTCACTAGGAGAAAATGCATGTTTTCGTTGCATTTTCTATACAGTATGAAGATATAATCTCAGTCAAATTTAAATATCTTATTACTTCTTAAAATATTGCTCATTATACGGCTATAAACTCATCTTATATAAGTTTTTCATCTAGCAGTTGCATAACGTGGAAACAGCATCAAGACATAGGATATAATATAATATGGTTTGCCATTGTTTATAAGGTTTACTTAAAAGGACACAAATGCAACTAATGAGACATTATATTGTGGCAACGTTTCGCTCTCCAGGAGCTTTGTCACAATAAAATGTCTCATTAGTTGCATTTGTGTCCTTTTACTTAACATATTGTCGGTAATTCTACCAATATTAATACAAGGTTTACTTGCACGTATCTCGAAAAAAGGATATTCCGGTGCAAAGCCCCTCTCCTCTGTCCATATATACTTTGTATTTCATGTTGCTAACTTTAGTCTAACATTAGCAATGTCTTCTAATCTACTGACCTTGTTATTTTCTGCTAAAACATATTTAGATTTACACATTTCATTATGAGGGAGAATGGATCTGCTCGTTCCTATATGCACTGTTTTACTTCCAACTCGTTTACCAGTTCGATTCTGACAATATTTTTCAAACTTCTGTTTGAGAAGCGAAAATTATACTTGACTTTCTCTTTGTTTAATGCTAACTTAGTTAAATCGTTGATTTTTGTCATGCTCACCGAGGCCTATGTGACAGATAATCCACTACAGCTTAACTCTAATCCCTCTCTTCATAATCTGTGTATATATGTATCTAGCTTCAGTATCTGTCTCATTACCTTTCCTTCCATCTCTCCCTTCCATGCTTTCCTTCACTTGTGCCAATTACTATTTATCATTATCTTTCCCTCTTGTTCTTACCTCTCCCTTCTATAATTATCCCTACTTCTTACTCTTATCTCTCCCCCGTTTACTTATCACTCCTTTTCAACTCATTCCTCTTCCATCCCAATGGTTTCATCTTTTCCTGCTCCTCCTTGTTCTCTCTTCGTCACCTGTTTGGCCCAAACGAAAGTACAAACCCGTATTAACATCATATACCTACACATTAAAGATTTTGTTTATCAGTATTGTTGTTATGAATCAAGCAGTGAGTATTTGATCTTATTAATCAAACAGGGAGCGTCTTGCCTATTTTTTCATAAGATACGCAAAGTACTTACTGCTAGATATTTTGCGTGTCTCATGAATAAAAAAATAATGCTTTGATTACTTCACGGATCAAACAATAAGAAAAGGCCACGAAAAAAATATCAGTCTCAAAGAAGAACAACAACAACGACAACAACAATAGTAATACAAACAAAAATAAAATACCAATGAGAGAAAATGTTACTCTTATTATGTCTCATTTGTTTGGTTATTTATACAAGTAAGTATCATCGTCCCCCTTCAGGTGCACGTAAACATTTTATGATGAATGAGACACCTATGCGACACTTGGGTATCTCTACTGCGGAAACGTTTAGCCAGCCAGGTGGCTTCCTCAGTCCAACACAAAGAAGATTGAAGAAAGACGAGGAGAAATTTGAGGTAATGAGTCCTACAGCCTGGAGATGTGTTCACTCCATTAATATTCTCTGTCTCAAATCCAACCTACCCATCATTCTCCACCTGACTCTCCACCATATAAAGCTCACTGTGTGGGTGAAACGTAGTTGGTTGTGTTTATTGTTCCTCGGCCCGTTGTTGTTCATTGTTTACATTAATGACTTTGATGAAGAAATTGCAGGTGACATGAGTAAGTTTGCTGATGATACAAAAATATGCCGAATGACTGTTACGGAGGAGGATACCAATAAAGTCCAGGAGGATTTGAACAAGTTAATAACTTGGTCTGAAAAGTGGCAGATTAAGTTCTATGTGGACAAGTGTAAAGTCTTAGTCATTGGTAATGAAAATAACCCTCGATACTATAAACTAGTTGATGTAGAGCTTGAACACAGAATATGAAAAAGACTTGGTAGTCATGGTAAGCAGAAATCTGAAGGTAAGACAACAGTGCCTAAATGTGAGCAATAAAGTTAACAGATTACTTGCATTTATATCAAGAAGTATAAGTAACAGGAGTCCACATGTTATTTTACTGCTCTATACATCACCATTAAGGCCTCATTTAGATTATGCTGCTCAGTTTTGGTCTCCTTACTACAGAATGGATATAAATTCATTGGAGAATGTGCAGAGAAGGATGACAAAGGTGATTCACTGTGTAAGGAAGATAGACTTGAAGCTTCAAATCTTCACTCTCTTGAGAGACGTAGAATGAGAGGAGATATTATTGAAGTATATAAGTGGATTATGGGCATAAACAAAGGCGATATTAATAAAATACTGAGCTTATCGAATCAAGTAAGAACTAGAAATAACGGATTTAAGTTGGATAAATTTAGATTTAGAAAGGACGTAGGTAAATATTGGTTTTCAAACAGACCAATCGATGCGTGGAACTATCTTCCGAGTAAAGTAATAGAGGCTAAGACTTTGGGAAGCTTTAAAAAGAGATTAGATAAATATATGAGTGGGAGGGGCTGGGTTTGCTTGGTGCCTGGGGTACAAAAGGAAATTCTTTGGTAGCTTTGGGTAGTGGTGGTTTTGATAAGGACCTGCCTTGTATGGGCCAGTAAGCCTGCTCCATTCTTATGTTCTTAATATACTTAGGGTTATCAAACCTTATTCCTTGGCAGCATTGAAAAAGAGGCTGGGCAAATATTTTTGTTAGTAGGTTTGGGCCTGAGAAGGACCTGCTGCAGTGTTCCTCCTTTCTTATGTACTTATGTTAATATGAGGAATTTGCGATCCCCTTAGATGAAATCTAATCACTTCCCACAACCCAGGTGTTGTAGGTCCACAAAGATTATTGTTATTTTCGTAATGTGACTGAAAAACCAACACCAAATTGGCATTAAGTGAAAATATTGTCACAGGTCTGTAGTAACTGGTCACTGACATTCTCTTATAATTGAATTAATAGACAACAACACTTGGGTGTCTTTAATGAGGAAACGTTTCGCCACACAGTGGCTTCATCAGTCCTATACAAAGAAGAAAGGAGTTTGAGGTAATCAGTCCGGTCAGCCTGGAGTCGATGTAATTAGTTCATCAATCTTGAAAAGAATACAGCATATGCGCGAAGTGGCTTATATACTGTAGACAGGTGAAGTGTGAATGAATGGTTCAGAGAACCGACGAGTTGGTAAATTAGACACATATGCAACACTTGGGTATCTTTATTGAGGAAACGTTTCGCCACACAGTGGCTTCATCAGTCCATACAAAGGAGAATCGTGAAGAACAGGAGGAGTGTGAGGTTGTCAGGCCCTCAATCTTGAGACGATGTTGTCAGTCCATCAATCTTGAATAGAATAACAGCATATGAGCAGAGGGAGCTTATATACTGTAGACAGGAGAGGTGCAGCAGTTGTAGGAGGTGTCACATTTGTTCAATGTGGAAGTAGGTCGTGCCCAAGGAATAGGCAAGCGAAGAAATCCCTGTATTAAGATACCAAGATGTTGCAGTGTCAGACAGATGAATGAATGGTTCAGGAGAACGAATTGAATTGACAATATGCAACACTTGGGTTTTTGAGCTTTCGCCACACAGGCCTGACAACCTCACACTCCTCCTGTTCTTCACGATTCTCCTTTGTATGGACTGATGAAGCCCTGTGTGGCGAGTTCTCAATAAAGATACAGTGTTGCATATTTCAATTTAAACGCGTTCTCTAAATCAGTGTGGGTCATTCAGCTGAAGGAGTAGCGGAGGCTCGATTCTCCGTCCGCTAATATCTAGGCAGAAACTACCTACCTCTTGCTTTAGTGACAAGCTGCAGCACTTGTCTTCCTCCACAAAGAGCATCACTTTATTTCACAAGTATTAGAAAAAACAAAGTTGAATTCAATTTAAGAAAAAAGTCACAACAAAGACAGCGTTGTAAATGTGTATTGTATAGTTAATTAACATAATTACAGATGATGGGCTAGTCTAATTACATTTGCTAAGGGCTTTGAACATCCGTTTCTCTCTCTCTCTCTCTCTCTCTCTCTCTCTCTCTCTCTCTCTCTCTCTCTCTCTCTCTCTCTCTCTTTCTCTCTCAGGCTTTCCCCTTTCCAAAACTATTTTTACACTTTCCCTTCGTGGTACTCTTCCCCTTCTTCTCCTCTTTCATGTTTTTGTCTCCTCTCTTTATCATCCTCCATTTTTTTTATTATGCATTTCCATTCTCTCAGTATAAAAGACAATGCTGGAAAACAGGAGATCTCTGACGAGTACACAGGCTTAAATGCTCTCTAAAGGTGCACACACTCGCACACACGTGCACACACGTACATGCACACACTCGCACACACATACATGCACACACTCACACACACACACACACACACACACACACACACACACACACACTCACGCACACACACTCATACACACACATTCACACACACACACACTCACGCAAACACACACACACACACATTCACGCACACACACACACACACACACACACAATCATACACACACTCATACACACACACACACACACTCACACACACACACACACACACACACACACACACACACACACACACACACACAGGAGAGGTTAAGGGAAATCGACCTGATGACACTGGAGGACAGGAGAGATAGGGGGGACATGATAACGACATATAAAATACTGAGAGGAATTGAAAAGGTGGACAGAGACAGAATGTTCCAGAGATGGGACATAGCAACAAGGGGACACAGTTGGAAGTTGAAGACTCAGATGAATCACAGGGATGTTGGGAAGTATTTCTTCAGTCACAGAGTGGTCAAGAAGTGGAATAGTTTGGGAAGCGATGTAGTGGAGGCAGGATCCATTCATAGCTTTAAGAAGAGGTATGATAAAGCTCATGACGCAGGGAGAGTGACCCAGTAGCGGCCACTGAAGAGGCGGGGCCAGGAGCTATGACTCGACCCCTGCAACCACAACTAGGTGAGTAACTAAGTGAGTACACACACACACACACACACACACACACACACACACACACACACGATACCGAAATTAAAATACAAAATACAAAGAGGACAGAAATTTAATCAGAAGAAATGCAAAAGCAAGCAATTAATAAAACAATGGAGAGAGAATATTGCTAATAACTAAACACACAGCTATTTAATATTCGAAAAAATTATGTTAACGAAAGTCAAAAATGATCCTAAAGGAGAAACCCCAATTAGGTTTCATATAGAAGCGCTAAACCCTTGAGGGAACTGAAATCAATCAGATTCGAGGAAGGGGAGATAGCGCCACTTCCTTGGATCAACATCTCAATACTAAAGCTGACGACAGCGTATAAGGCTGGAAGGGAAAGAAAATATTCATCTAAATTTCTCCGGAAGAAGACTGCTGGTGAGGTGCTCTTAATCCAAGGAATTATAGCTACTTTAACCCCTTTGTCGGATCAAACCTGATTGCTCCCCATTCCCAAGGTGCTGTATGACCCTTACAGATTTAGCGCTAACTATGAATAAAATAACAATATTAACAACAATAATAATAATAATAATAATAATAATAATAATAATAATAATAATAATAATAATAATAATAATAATAATAATAATAATAATAATAATAATAATAATAATAATAATAATAATAACAATAATAATAATAAAATAAAATAATAATAATAATAATAATAATAATAATAATAATAATAATAATAATAAATGTGGTGGTGGTGGTTGTTTTGGGGGAAGGGGTAGGTGAAGAGTGATAGTGGTGGTGGTGTTGCTCATGATTGGAGATGAATAATTATTATTATTATTATTATTATTATTATTATTATTATTATTATTATTATTATTCTTAGATAAAAAATAACACGCCATCAAATCTAGATAAAATATTTATTAGAAAATTAGAAGGAATCCTTAGTGAAATAATTTAATATAACTGAGAATATGTAATCAGGAGTCATGAGAGATAAATTATGTAGCAAAAAATGACTTGGTAATGAAAGAAAGTAGGAAGCAAAGGAGGTTAGGTTGAAAAGAAGTAAGGAAGATTGAATAAATTAGAAGGACGCAAGAGATATTACAAATAAGAGAAAGAAGCACCAGAAAATAGATTATACAACAGGAAACAAGAGAGAAAATAGAATATAAAGCAAGGAACAAGAGAGAATAGAGTATAGAGCAGGAAGCAAGAGAGACTAGAGAGAGGGAAGCAAACGATATTGGATTAGAAAGATGGAAGCTGATATAACACTGAATTTCAGAGACACTCAGGAGAATCAAGCATTAGAATGGATCGAGAAATACAAAATATACAAACAGTTCTGCATTACACGAGATAAATGCATTAAAAACTTTATTCAACATCCTAAAACATATGGACTTTCACTACCACCACCATCATCTCCAAACATGAGCATCACCACCACCACTATCACTCTTCACCTACCCCTTCCCCCCAAAACAACCACCACCACCACCACCACCACCACATTTAACCTCTTCCTCACCCACCTGACTCATCACTCACACTCACGCTCGTAATTCCTGGAAGGAATTCATCACAGGGGTTCCCCTCAAACCCGAAATGCATGGCAGTAAGTCATGAGACGCAAGATATTACGCAGGAGGAGCGACAGATTGCCCAGCCCAGACAAGATTAAGTGAGTGTAGTTACTCTAACAGAGAGAGAGAGATAGAAAGAGAAAGAGAGAGAGAGAGAGAGAGAGAGAGAGAGAGAGAGAGAGAGAGAGAGAGAGAGAGAGAGAGAGAGAGAGAGAGAGAGAGAGAGAGAGTAGAGAGAGAGAGAGAGAGAGAGAGAGAGAGAGAGAGAGAGAGAGAGAGAGAGAGAGAGAGAGAGAGAGAGAATAACTGTTATCTTTCTATATATGTCCTTATTTGAGGTACATCTTCACCTCCGGGACGCTACCCAAAACTGTCGACTAGTTACTGTTAGGTGAACAGGGGCAGCAGCTGTAAGAAAACGTTCCCATACGTCGAGGACAGCTAGAAGTCGAACCCGGGTCTATTTATTTGTGAGTCTAACTCTCTAACCACTGAGCTTTTTGCAAATGTCCTTCAGGTAGTGACTTTGGTGGGCCACAGCAGTAGCAACAGCATCGACTACTGGCTTACCCCTTCTGTACTGAGCGGGTGGTCTGAGTGGTCATTTGGGAAGGTAGGTGGGGCCCAAGTCTGACCAGGTGTGGCCAGGTGTGGCCAGTTGTGTCCAGGTGTGGATGAGTCTCCTCTATGAGGCTCGTGGGCCACACTTGCTTGGTACTCTCGTTTACCGGAGCATATAATGGCGTCCCAAGACACACTGGAGACCTGTTTAACTGCCTTTATTTTTCCCCTTATACTCTTGTCTTTGTGTTTTTTGTTTCCTTTTCTTCTTTATTCTACTTTCCCTTTTGTCCTCTCCATCTCCTTATATTGTATTTGTGCTCATTACCATTTCGTCTTCTTTAATGTTCGTGTTCTTAACTCATTTACCCACTAACATTAAAGTTCTAATCTGCTTCTGTTTTCATGAGTATGATTCTTGTTATCCAATGAATTATAGTTCTTTCTTCATGCAGTTCTTCACCCTTACCTATTTCGTATTCTTGTTCTTTTTCTTAATCCTCCTCCTCCTCCTCCTCCTTTCTAACGGTTCACTGTCCAACATTGTTCTCCATTATCCGTCCCTATGGAACCATTGTTTTGGCCACTGCTCCTCCGCAGCCTCTTTATACTCACGCTGAAAATCTCTGCTTGTTCCTTCGTGCTTCTTGTCCTTCGCTACGGGGGTTATCCCCCTTCGCTACGTCGGCTATTCCCCTTCGTTACGTGGGTTATTAACTGTACCGTGGTCACTCTCCAATCGCTAGTCCCACCTCGTGACATCTGTAGTGACGTGACAGCCTACTGTATGTTCCTGTCTTTCTCCCTCTGTCTCTCTTTCTCTCTCTCTCTCTCTCTCTCTCTCTCTCTCTCTCTCTCTCTCTCTTTATTATTATTATTATTATTATTATTATTATTATTATTATTATTATTATTATTATTATTATTATTATTATTATTATTATTATTATTATTATTTTTGTTATTATTATTATTAGTTTTATTAGTATTGCTGTTTAATATTACTGAGCCGATTTATTTGCCGATTTTTCTGAGCCTTAAAATGTATTTATCTTAGGATTGTTAATTAGAAATTAATAATTTTTTCGTAAACAAAATTAGATTTAATTATTCAAATTCAATCAGCTATTTTAATTAAGGTCGCATTAATTACACACTTCTCTTCATTTAGATAATCTTTGCAGATAAATTATTCGAGTAATTAATAATTCTCGTTCCGCTGAAAAGCAGCGTCTCTAGTGAAGATGTAAAAATACGGATGATTAATGTAACAAGTGTAATGGGGTTAATGTAATAAAATAATTAATTTGTGAGAAGGAAATCCTCATGATTTATTATTATTATTATTATTATTATTATTATTATTATTATTATTATTATTATTATTATTATTATTATTATTATTATTAAAATTATTTTTTTTATTCATGTAGCTCCTGGGGAAAGGAAGATATTTCGGTTTGATCCGGGAACGGGGAGTACAGCTTCAATTCCTGGGATCAAGAGTTCTTCAGCGACATCAAGGTACTCCCCCTTGAAGGGGCCTTGTGAGGCATGAAGCCTCGAACCTTCAAGGAGGTTCAAACCAAACTTCTTTAGGAAAATAATATATGGAAAAAATCAATGAAGAACTTTCTGAAATAAATAATAAAGTGGGTCTAAAGACATGACATATATTTCACAATATTTGACTGCACGATACAAAGAAAAACACAAATGTTAACGATAATTCGGGGAGATCTCTCTGGTTTACATGTGAAGCGCCAGCACAGGTGAAAGTAGTGAATAGAATCAAAGCATTAGAGACAGTGTGGTGCCACGTTCGAAGCTTAGAATCACGAGGCTTCACACACAACATAGTTGATAGGCATTAGCCTGAGCAATGAGTGAGAGCTGCATGTAAACACGCAGTGTGAAGTGGAAAATATTGACCTTCTGATCAATTAGTTGTAACGCAGCTTATGAGACAGCATGACCTGACTTCTCAAGTCGTGTAGATATAAACATGAGCCACAAGCATTGAGATGTCTCACTGTGACGGGTGAAGTAGGAATCGCTAAGTTGAATAATCACGATGACACTCGTGGCCTGGTAGCTTTATCCTTATCCTAACAGTACAGGTGACCCAAACTGTAAGTGACGGGACGAGTGGGGGGGTGGGGTCAAGACAGCAGTTACTATAAAACAAAGACACAATAAATTCTCACATAGTAGACTTAGTGAGAAATCTGAATTATTACAAAATTATGCCAACAAATAAATTAAAGTAAATAACAGAGTGGGCAGGCACTTACAGGCCTCGGAAAACACAGAACAATAAGTCAAATTACCGGATAAAACTTGCTGGACCACACGTCACCTTTCACCCCGGGTCCCTTCGCACACGGGAAGTTCCAAGACACGAATGACAGGATGTGCTGAAGTCACCATTCCTTCGCAAACGACAATAAACACAGGAAAACGACCTACACCCCAATCATTCACGTATTCATACAGAGATGATATGTACAGACAAACTTTTCCTTCACTGGCGAGGAGGATGGGCGACACTTGATAAGAATCCCTTATTTCCTCTCCGTTCATTAATCAGGTAATGAGTCATCTCGTTTGATATGGCCAACCTCGCCCCTTCCTTACTTTCCCTCCTGTCTTAACATTTTCTCTTCTCCTATCTCCCTCTCGCTTTTCTGTCCTTTATTTTCCATTTTCTCTTCCTTCATCTCAGTTTCCTTCCTCCTCCTAATTTTCTTCTTTCTCTGTCTCCCTCCCTCTCTCTGTTAACCTCTCTTCTCCCCTTCCCTCTCTTTGCCTCTCACTCACCGTCTCCCACTCTCTCACAATCCACCTCCCTCTCTCCCTCCCTCTCCCCAAGCAATGACCTGCCCGTAACCTCGTGTTTAATGGGAGATATATTGCGTTAACATTATAGTCGTAGCCGCCGTCTCGAGAAGTCATAAGAGGGTTATGAGGGTTGGAAGTAAGGGAGGGGGAGAACAAGCACTGTTGGCACTCTTCATGAGGTCCTCTGGCACTATCCTGACTGGTTCTGGCAGCTGTTGGCTCTTCTCGCACTGACTGCTCCTTGGAACTGCTTCCAGTGATTAAGTTCGCCTCACTGCGTAATGATGTCACTGTCACATTATACCGTCTAGCGTCATTATATAATTCGCATTACTTTTCTGTCTTTACCGATATGTCTTTGCCAAATTACAATTACCCATTAGTGATTACCTATTCGTAATTACCTATTCGTGATTCCTAATTTGCATTTAATGGAATGAAGCTGTGATCGTGGCGTCCAGTCTTCAACGTATCACATAATTTTATGAAATTTACTGCAATTGTAGCACTTAGCTTCTAATATATATACAACGCTCATATTTATGTTGGTTTCGGGTGATTGTTTATGTGCTGTTTTTCTGCCTCTGCTTCAGTATTTTATTCTATGTTTTGGCATTTGTAAATCAGTGTTTGCAATTTTCGACTGTTTTTTTTTATAACATGCCATTTCCCTCCAGTGATCGGCCTCCACTACTGAAATCATTTTGGTCGACATAACCTTTGTACCTCGCATAAAATAAAAACGAAAGCGTTCACCCAGTCCCTTCAAATAACCAGAATACTGGGCAAAATCTGATCTCGGACAGATACAGTAGTCCATTCATGAAGCTAAGCGGATGTACAATAAACTAAGAGGATGACACAAGTAAGACCGGACACTGTGACGACTAAGAGGATGACACAAGTAAGACCGGACACTGTGACGACTAAGAGGATGACACAAGTAAGACCGGACACTGTGACGACTAAGAGGATGACACAAGTAAGACCGGACACTGTGACGACAAGCATCACCGAACTAAAATAAAGTCAACACAGACTATAACTCGCGCTGTTATTGAGAAGAGAAGAAATATCTAATGAAACTGCAGTTTTAGCGAAGAGGAGGAAGAAGAAGAAAAAGAAGAGGAAAAGAAGACTAGGTATATTGCAGGAAACTCTTATGCTGTTGCCTCATCAACTGAATTGTTCTATATTTCACTTGCAAATTTAAGGGATTTCGCCGCATCATTATTTAAATTTTTTAAAATATTTGGTTATAAAGGTAGAAGTGAATTTTTGCTAGAACTGTGATGCTAAGTTACAGCATATATAGTACCTTCTTTATTAGCAGGATGTAAGACATGGTCGCAGTACTGGAACGACCCACACAAGGTTAGCAAACTCCTATCTTATTGTCGCACTAACGCCACTTTTTCGCTTATTTTGAGGCCGCCTTGCTCTCCCTTGTCAGCTTAAGTCGTTCTCACGCTCTAACAACCAATTCGCTTCGAAATATGATTCTTAAAGAACGGCCTCCGAAGAGTGTATTGTTAGCTGAGATCTTCGAGTCTTGTTTCTCTTCATCTCATTTGATGTTTGTATTGACTTTGTCTTCATCTCAAATTCGTCGTCTTTCATTATCTCTTCAATTTTGTCTTCAGAGTATTTTCATTATCATTAATGTCTTCACTGACAGGCTTATATATATAAATTACAGTAAACAGGTGATAACACAATATGCAGAACAGCCACTGTGAAAAGATTAGTGAACTTCCAAGCGTTTTCGTGACTTCTCACATTATCAAGGAACTGTAAAAATAAAAGATCAACAGAAAGGCATATAAGGACGAGATTACACCTCACGGTCCGCTTACAACACTTGACCTTTTTATGATGACGTAGGTAGGTAGTCAAGGACCTGTTAAACACAGCTTATTTTCTACCCAAGCTTTTAAGATTTTAACCTGTCTAATGTATCTTAAATTCTTCCCAAATTTTGATAATTATAAATGAATAATCCTAAAGCAATATTTATATTAGTTTTAAAACTATTTTTTATGAAACTTGAAAGCTAATATATATATATATATATATATATATATATATATATATATATATATATATATATATATATATATATATATATATATATATATATATATATATGGGGTCCACCTCTGGTGTAAATTGTGGGTCCCATAGCCTCGGAGAAGTGGATAAAAGGGCTTCAAGGAAGAATATTTAGATGTCTTTCTGAAGCCATTTGAATATTCCACTTCCCTACCACCCCATTTTTTATTAAATATATATAAAATTTATTTCAAGATACAATCCATTGTCAAAATACCTTAACAAGAATACAATAGTGAGTAAAACAACATAGATGACAACTCAGAGCTACATGTCAAATACTTCGTCCAGCTCCCCGGTAGTGGGCCGCGTGCCCAGAATACTGCGGGCATTTCCCCTCTGGATCGCAACACTGAGTCTCTGAAAGAGGAAGCTGGTCGCCCTGTGGTCCTTGGTTTCTATGATGAGTTTTCCACCCAGCTCCTTGAGAAACTTTAGAGCACACTTGCCCCATGCTCCATGGGTCTCCGACCCTATTGGGATGAAGTTATAGCAAGAGGGAAGGTCTTCATATTTGCGGGTCTTCTGGGTCTCCCTGTGGCTGGCAGCTCCACCCCTTCGGCTAAGGAGTATGGCAGGTAGGTGTCTGCCAATGTAGCAGCACAGGTGTAGTCCCAAGCAATCTGCTTACCATCCTTCCAGGGTACCATGGTGGCTCCATCAGGACGCTTTTGACTTCCATCAGACCTCTGCACTTGGGGTTCCCGTTGGGCTGGGCAACGGGCTGTGGCGAGGCTTCTCTTTATGATGTCATTGACCCCTCATGTCTAGCATACTTCCCTTCTGATGTGTGACACACTAGACCATGAAGTCCGAATTGATCAGCCGTCGCCCTGCCGCAAATACACCTATGTTCGGTGAGTAGGCGAAGAGCAACACCAATCCGAATGGCCTGTGGGTCGAGTCGAGTCCCCAGAGAGGAATTGGGAACAGCTAGAAGGAAATCTCCTGAGTGTGGTGCCTTCACCGCTAGGAGACGAGCTTTGTCCTTTCCTGAAGCGTTGGTGAGCATTGTGTTGGCAATTTTTTCCATGATATCCTAAAGTTTTCTTTCTCAACATCTTCACAACTATTTATATCACCATTTATTCATTAGCATCATGGTCATCTTCATAAAAGAATCAATAGAAAAAATCGTTACCATCGGCGTCATCTTCAGCACCTTCACCATCATCATCATTTTTATCATCATCTTCCACTTGATTATCTTCTGAAACACTGTCTTGCTTCTTCCATAAGAAGAACTACAAACAAGAAACGCGAGTTCTTACTAGAAACTCCTTCATTCTGCTTCATTTAAAGCAACTCAAACATGACTGTAATAAACGAGAAATATTCAACATTTAATTTATATCTATAATTTTTTTTGGCATAAATCCCTTTGAACGACTTCAAAAACTTGTAAGAAACAGAGAAAAAAAAATTATGCCGAAGTTCGGTGAGAAAAGCGTGAAGGATATGGTGAGGAATTTAGAGTAGTAAAACAGTGATGAGCTTCCCTATTAAAGTTTAATGACTACCTTGTAAGACGAGAGAACAGACCTTCTCAGTGTAGTCGGGAATGACGTTATTTTGTTGAAGAAATTCTTAAGATGACATTTATTTGCGATTTTATTAAAAACAAATATTCAGAAAAATCCGAGGATTAATTATTTGTATTTATTTACTGATTCTTTTTAATTATTCATTTACTTATGCTGTTTATGATATAAATATATATTACCAAGCCATGTTTCCAGTCCTCTCACTCGATCAATGGCTTTGCTAAATTTATTCTACACAGTGGAAATGAATCACATGTGTGCAATCTAAACTCTCTGTCATATAATCGATGTTATAACGCAATACGATATCTTAAGTTACTTG
The DNA here is from genome assembly GCA_009830355.1 of Cherax destructor. NCBI lineage: Eukaryota > Metazoa > Arthropoda > Malacostraca > Decapoda > Parastacidae > Cherax > Cherax destructor. Next base: position 100,515 of record WNWK01004403.1, on the reverse strand, counting down.
CAGTATACAAAGGGCCCAAGAATCGACAAATGTTGTATACCTTGTTTTCCTGAAGTCCTTCGACGATGTACCAGGTAAAAAATTGTTAGATGCAATAATAGATATTTCAGGGCTGAATCAATGGATGGATCACTGATAGGTAAGAATGAGTAGTTTTTAAACCGGGAAGTATCTGAATGGCTGAAGTGGAAGTCCTCAGGAATCGATCCTAGTCTCGGTTATTTTTCGTAATTTACAGAGCTGAATTGCCCAGCTAATAATAATAATAATAATAATAATAATAATAATAATAATAATAATAATAATAATAATAATAATAATAATAATAATAATAATAATAATAATAATAATAATAATAATAATAATAATAATAATAATAATAATAATAATAATAATAATAATAATAATAATAATAATAATAATAATAATAATAATAATAATTACAACAATAATAATAAATATATCAATAATAATAATAATATTAATATTATTAATAACGATTATATTCAGACAGCGTGGTTAGAGAGAGCCTTCTTATGTACTATCCTGATTTTTTCTGTCTAGCCAAACCGCATTTCAGTTCTCTGCAGATAACCTCGATGTAGACCGTAGGATCTTGTGTTATCCGCCTGTCTCTCTCGCTTCTTCCTGGCTCTCTCTCTCTCTCTCTCTTAGATTGCATGTATAAATCACCATCCAATAACCACAGCACCGACGATGATCCCAATAAGTTACCGGAAGAGGGAATCTCCCCAGAGAATCGCCCATCCTCCTCTCTCATCTTCTTTCCAAGATACTCAATAAGAAAACCCTTCCCTTTCCTCCCCTCCCCTCCCCTCTCCTCCCTTTCATGCACTCAAGAAGTGCTCTTCTTCACTGCATGCACTCAAGAAGTGCTCTCTTTCACTACATGCACTCAAGAAGTGCTCTCCTTCACTGCATACACAAAATAAGTGTTCGGCTTCACTGTATGCACACAAGAATTTTTCAGCTTCACTGCATGCACACATGAAGTGCTCTCCTTCACTGCATGCACACAAGAAGTGCTATCCTTCACTGCATGCACTCAAGAAGTGCTCTCATTCACTGCATGAACTCATGAAGTGCTCTCCTTCACTGCATGTACTCAAGAAGTGCTCTCTTTCATTGCATGTACTCAAGAAGTGCTCTTCTTCAATGCATGTACTCAAGATGTGCTCTCCTTCACTGTTTTACTCAAGAAGTGTTCAGCTTCACTGCATGCACACATGAAGTGCTCTGCTTCACTGCATGCACACATGAAGTGCTCTGCTTCACTGCATGCACACTAGAAGTGCTCTGTTTCACTGCATGCACTCAAGAAGTGCTCTCATTCACTGCATGAACTCATGAAGTGCTCTCCTTCACTGCATGTACTCAAGAAGTGCTCTCCTTCACTGCATGTACTCAAGAAGTGCTCTTCTTCACTGCATGTACTTAAGATGTGCTCTCCTTCACTGTTTTACTCAAGAAGTGTTCAGCTTCACTGCATGAACTCAAGAAGTGTTCAGCTTCACTGCATGAACTCAAGAAGTGTTCAGCTTCACTGCATGAACTCAAGAAGTGTTCAGCTTCACTTCATGAACTCAAGAAGTGTTCAGCTTCACTGCATATACGCAAGAAGAATGTCTTAGTCTCCTGTCTTTCACCTTCAGCAGTATCTTCTTCACTGGGTAGTTTCTTCCCCTTAATTGACTTTTAACTCAACTAACTTTCAACTTTAAAAAAACAAAATTCCCTCAGTACCTAACGCACAAACGTTTTTCCTTTGGTGCTTTCCCCTCAGTGGGTACTCGTGAAAGCTTTCCTTCCTTTCCCTTATCTCCTTTCCCCTTCTCACTCTGTCCCCTTCCCTCCACTCCCTTTTCCCCTCCACCATCGCCTCTCCTTCCCTCCACTCCATTTACTCTCCACATTCTCCTCTCCTCCCCTCCACTCCCTTTCCCCTCCACCTTCTCTCCTTTACTCCAAACCCTTTCCTCTTCGCCTTCTCCTCTCCTTCCCTCCACTCCCTTTTCTCTCCACCACCGCCTCTCCTTCTTTCCACTCCCTTTTCCATTCCACTTTCTCCACTTCTTCCCCCACTCTCTCTTCCCCTCCACCTTCTCCTCTCCTTCTCTCTACTCCCTTTCCCCTCCACCTCTCCTCTCCTTACCTCCCCTCTCCACCCCTTCACTTACACTCCCTTAGCAAGAGAGTGCTCCCCTCTGTCTAGCCATCTCCCCGAGGGGAGGTTTCCGCTTAGGTGATGTACACACGGAGGAAAAGGAGGAAGAGAAGTAAAAGTAGGAAGTGAAGGAGGAAACGTGGGAAGGCGAAGAGATAAATGAAGAGAATGAGTGCAGGAAGAAAGAGGAGAAAGGGTAAGAGTGCGATATAGAGGAAGACATGGAAGAGGAGAATAAAGCGAGGGAGAAAAGAAATTGATGAAGAATGTGAGAGAAGGGGCAGGAAGAAGCAAAAGAAGCCATAGCTGAAGGAGAGGAAAAAGAGAAGAAATAAAAATCCAAACAAAATAAGACAAAATACAAGAAAGAATAGGAGAAGGTGTTGCGTTATGAGAAGAATGAGGATTAAATGAAGGAGGATTAGGAAAAGAAGGAAGAAGAGAGAGAGGGTCCCCCCCCAAAAAAAAAAATCGCAATATAGAGCAGATCCAACCACCTCCTCTCCATCTGGTGCTCCATATTGTGTGTAGTGGGCTCTTTTGCTCTCCTATAATCCACTGTTTTGTGTGCAGTGTGCTCCTTTGGTTTCTTATACTCCGTTGTCTCGTGTGTAGTGCGTTAACTTTGTTCCTTATACACCATTGTCTGTATTTTCAGATACGTTGGTCTTGTGTTTATCTTACCTTTCTCCACACTTTGTTCTATGCATTCATCTCAACAATCATGCACCAGTTGTGTCTACTATCATCGGTACGATGAATGAAAAAATTACCCCCCAAAAAAATCTCGTTAAAGTTATAAGGAAAAAAGTGCATTGAGCCTCAGCAAATTGGCAAATCAAAATTATACATGAAAACCAAAAATATATCACATCTCCTGAGCTCTAACGAGATGGAGTTCCTCATGCGTAGCTTTCATAACTGAGTTAATTTTTTAGTGCGAGATATTATTTTTATACTCCCCACACACAGCCTCTCTCCCCGTCCTTCCCCCATTCCCGACCTTGCCAGCCTCGCTCCCAAATACACACAAAAAACATCCTCTCCTTCATTCTCTCTTTCTCCTCCCCCTTACCCCAATCCTCTCCTTCCCCCTCCCTCCCTGTCTTTAATGCTCTTTTTGGTACGTCTGTCTCTTTGTGCCTCTTTGCAACAGGTCTATGCAACATGTTTTGGTACGTCTCTTCGACAGGTATTTTGCAACAGGTTTATGCAAAAAGTTCTAATACGTCTCTGCGGCACGTTTTGGTACTTGATAAACTCCATGAAGGAAAAATGTCATGTTAGTAAATGTCTCCTCTTGCTGTATGTCTTTTATTTTTACCAAGTTTTTGTACGACTATGCAACAGGTGCCATTAAAAGAGCTCTTGGTAGTCTGTGCCCATCTTGTTTAATCAATCTTCTGCCGCCGTTTGCTTGTACCTTGCTAACTGAAAACCTCACGACATATCTTGTGGTATTTATAGTTTTTAAGGTCACTGTTATTCATCTTCTTGAACACTTTGAAATACTGATGAGTAAGTATTTTTGTGTGGCATCGATAGTTCTCCAGTTTCGCCTCTTACTTTTTTTCATGGCTCTCCATCTCTTCCTTTTCCTCCTCCTCCTCCTCCTCCCTCCTCCTCCTCTTCCTTTTTCTAATCTTATTCTTTCACCTCCTCCTCCTCATCCTCTTATTTCCCTTTCCTTTCCTTTAAGCAACCTTTTCTTCCTTCTAATTTTATTATTTCTTTTTCCTCCCTTCATTCTACTAAGCCTTTTCTCTTTCTAATCAAAGTCCTTTACTTCTTCCATCTACTAAACTTTCTGTGTCTTTTTCCTGACTGATTTTTTTCCATAAATTCCTTGTAATAATTTTTAACCCTTAATGACCCTTCTCTATAATCCTGACTACCAACAAACTGTATCACTGTCCCATCTACCTACCTCTTTCTTTGTCCCCAATTGATTTCTACATATTCTTTTTTCTCTACCTGCTTCTTTCTCTGACCTCTTACCTACTACGTATTCCCCTTCTCCCCCTCCCCACTAACTATTTCTACTTCTCGGTCTTCCTTTAACATCATTACTTTCTTCCCGTTCGGAACAGTGGTTCAATTTAATGACAGTTCGCCTTGTCTTCAAAGACAATTAAATAGTCTCGCCTTCCTTTAAACGGATATTCTCACTTCCTAACGACCTAGCGACGACCTCCACATCCTCCTCTCTCCACCTCCTCCTTCTTCTCTTCTTCTTCTCTCTCTCTCTTCTCTCTCTCTCTCTCTCTCACTCTTCGACGACCTGCCGATGACCTTTTCTTTCTGTCTTTTGTTTTCAACAATCTGTCAACTTTTTTTCCTTTTCGGCTCTCCTCTTCGGCCTTCTAAGAACCCTCTCCTTACCTCGCCAGCCACTCAGAACGACTCCACTCTTGAACGTCCAGCGAGCTGTCTGTCCAATTTCCTGGGGTTGTTCCCGCCAGTCTCTCTCTCTCTCTCTCTCTCTCTCTCTATCTATCTATCTATCTATCTATCTCTCTGTTCGATGGACTTTTGAGTGTGACGGTTCTATTTTATTCTCAACAGAAAATGGCTCTAAATAACCTGGTCTCAAATTCTATTTGCAGGAATTTAAACCGGCACTGAATTTTTGCGAAATTAACAGCCCACACACGTCAAAATATCTAGATGCTGAACATAAACCAACCAACTGAGCTAAGCGAATCCTAGTCAGAATCTAACGTGTCTAGACATAAGTGGGCGTTCTCCAACAGCCTGACTGGTCAGAGATCGGACCGGGATTAGGAGACAAAGTTTAAAATCTCCACCCCCTTCATGCTGTGAATGGCCCCACATCAAATGAATATTCACCAACAGTAACATTAAACATACCACAAAAAATACCAAAATGACTGGATTCTAAGTTTGCAACAAAATTCAAAAACTTAATTAAAAAACAAATGGAAATCATAATTAGGGAACAAAATACAATTTCTGGAAGAAAACTACTCACTACTATTTTTTTAGTTGTATTTCATTTTAAAATATCCTGACTAAGAAATTTACTAGAATTCTTGAAATATTAATATAAATGTCGTGCCGAATAGGTAAAACTTGCGATTTTGGTTTACATAGCAACGCTCTTCTTGCCGAATAAGGCAAGCAAAAATTTGTGTATACCTGTAAAGAGTTCCACGGGTCAATGCCCCTGCTGCCCGGTCTGTGACCAGGCAACAATTTCGCAAAAATCTTTCTAAACCTAACGAAAAAATATATATTTCATTGTGTTTGTTTATTATTAAATTATTGTAAACTTATCTAAAATATATTTAGTTGGAGTAGGCTAAATTAAATTGTGCTTATTATACTAAGGTTAGGTAAGTTTTGTAAGGTTCTTTTGGTACAAAATTATTAATATTTACATTAACATAAATGAAGAAAATATATCTTTAAACGTATAAGAGAAATTTTTAGAAAGGAGTTAATTTTAAATGAATTCGTAATGTAATATATATATATATATATATATATATATATATATATATATATATATATATATATATATATATATATATATATGTCGTGCCGATTAGGTAAAACTGGTCAATTAGCAAGAACTCATCTAAAATTTAGTCCTTTCTAAAATTTTCTCTTATACGTTTAAAGATATATTTTTTCAATTATGTTAATGTAAAAATTTATAATTTTGTACCAAGAGAAACTTTGAAAACCTACCTAACCTTATTACAACAAGCGCAATTTAATTTAGCCTAACCCAACTAAATATATTTTAGATACGTTAACATTAATTTAATAATAAACAAACACAATGAAATATATTTTTTCGTTATGTTCAGAATGATTTTGGCGAAATTATTGCATACACAAATTTTCACTTGTCTTATATGGCAAGGTGAGCGTTGCTATTTAAGCCAAAATCGCAAGATTTTCTAATCGAACATATATATATATATATATATATATATATATATATATATATATGTCGTGCCGATTAGGTAAATCTGGTCAATTAGCAAGAACTCATCTAAAATTAAGTCCTTTCTAAAATTTTCTCTTATACGTTTAAAGATATATTTTTTCATTTATGTTAATGTAAGAATTTATAATTTTGTACCAAGAGAAACTTTGAAAACCTACCTAACCTTATTACAACAAGAGCAATATAATTTAGCCTAACCCAACTAAATATATTTTGGATACGTTAACATTAATTTAATAATAAACAAACACAATGAAATATATTTTTTCGTTATGTTCAGAATGATTTTGGCGAAATTATTGCATACACAAATTTTCACTTGCTTATATGGCAAGGTGAGCGTTGCTATTTAAGCCAAAATCGCAAGTTTTACCTAATCGGCACGACTATATATATATATATATATATATATATATATATATATATATATATATATATATATATATATATATATATATATATATATATAAACACTGATCTCTGGCTGACGGAGACTCGACCCTACGAACCTTGTGACAGGAACGCAGTGCTTTACCGACCGTACCACACTGGACCAATACCTTGGCATCCAGCTCACGCTAGACGTTGATCCAAGGCACCCAGCTTTTAGGCAGGTGGCTTACAGCTTTTCATCTCATCCCCTGCATGCATCGACACAACTAGAGATTTATACAATGCTAGGAATTCGCAAAGCAGGCGAAATATTCACAAACACTGATCTCTGGCCGACGGAGACTCGACCTCGAACTTTGTGACAGGAACGCAGTGCTTTACCGACCGTACCACACTGGACCAATACCTGGCATCCAGCTCACGCTAGACGTTGATCCAAGGCACCCAGCTTTTAGGCAGGTGGCTTACAGCTTTCATCTCATCCCTGCATGCATCGACACAACTAGAGATTTATACAGCTGTAAGCCACCTGCCTAAAAGCTGGGTGCCTGGATCAACGTCTAGCGTGAGCTGGATGCCAAGGATTGGTCCAGTGTGGACGGTCGGTAAAGCACTGCGTTCTTGTCACAAGGTTCGTAGGGTCGAGTCTCCGTCGGCCAGAGATCAGTGTTTGTGAATATTTCGCCTGTCTTCGAATTCCTAGCAATATATATATATATATATATATATATATATATATATATATATATATATATATATATATATATATATATATATATTCGTGCATTATAAAATTTGTCGATTTTTGGTCTTAAATAGCAACGCTCACCTTGCCATATAAAACAAGTGAAAATTTGTGTATGCAATAATTTCGCAAAATCATTTGAACATAACGAAAAATATATTTCATTGTGTTTGTTTATTATTAAATTAATGTTAACGTATCTAAAATATATTTAGTTGGGTTAGGCTAAATAAATTGCGCTTGTTGTAATAAGGTTAGTAGGTTCAAAGTTTCTCTTGGTACAAAATTATAAATTCTTACATTAACATAAATGAAAAATATATCTTTAAACGTATAAGAAAATTTTAGAAAGGACTTATTTAGATGAGTTCTGCAATTGACCAGTTTACCTAATCGGCACGATATATATATATATATATATATATATATATATATATATATATATATATATATATATATATATATATATATATATGTCGTGCCGATTAGGTAAACTGGTCAGTGCAAGAACTCATCTAAAATTAAGTCCTTTCTAAAATTTTTATGTTAATTTTGAAATATTTAACATGAAAATATTTATCATTGTTGTCTTATTAAAATTAATTAACGTACCTAAAATATACTATGTTAAATTTGCTACATAAATATATTTTGTCGTTAACATAATTATAATAACAAACACAATAAATATATTTTCGTTATTTCAGAAGAATTTGGGAAATTATCATACACATGAATTAATTCTTATATCAGTGATATATTTAGAAATGATTAATTTTAATGATTCTACTATTATATATATATATATATATGTCTGCATTAGTAAAACTGGTCAATTAGCAAGAACTCATCTAAAATTAAGTCCTTTCTAAAATTTTCTTTATACGTTTAAAGTTTTTTTTTAATTTATGTTAATGTAAAATTTATAATTTTGTACCAAGAGAAACTTTGAAAACCTACCTAACCTTATTACAACAAGCGCAATTTAATTTAGCCAACCCAACTAAATATATTTTAGATACGTTAACATTAATTTAATAATAAACAAACACAATGAAATATATTTTTTTTGTTATGTTCAGAATGATTTTGGCGAAATTATTGCATACACAAATTTCACTTGTCTTATATGGCAAGGTGAGCGTTGCTATTTAAGCCAAAATCGAAGTTTACTAATCGGCACGACATATATATATATATATATATATATATGTCGTGCCGATTAGGTAAAACTGGTCAATTAGCAAGAACTCATCTAAAATTAAGTCCTTTCTAAAATTTCTCTTATACGTTTAAAGATAATTTTTTTCATTTATGTTAATGTAAGAATTTATAATTTTGTACCAAGAGAAACTTTGAAAACCTACCTAACCTTATTACAACAAGCGCAATTTAATTTAGCCAAACCCAACTAAATATATTTTAGATACGTTAACATTAATTTAATAATAAACAAACACAATGAAATATATTTTTTCGTTATGTTCAGAATGATTTTGGCGAAATTATTTCATACACAAATTTTCACTTGTCTTATATGGCAAGGTGAGCGTTGCTATTTAAGCCAAAATCGACAAGTTTTACCTAATGGCACGATATATATATATATATATATATATATATATATATATATATATAGTCGTGCGATTAAAACTATCAATTAGCAAGAACTCATTTAAATTAAGTCATTTCTAAAAATTTCTTATACGTTTAAAGATAATTTTTTTCATTAATGTTAATGTAAAAATTTTTAATTTTGCACCAAGAGAAACTTTGAAAACCTACCTAACCTTATTATAACAAGCGCAATTTAATTTAGCCTAACCCAACTAAATATATTTTAGATACGTTAACATTAATTTAATAATAAACAAACACAATGAAATATATTTTTTTCTTTAGGTTCAGAACGATTTTTGCGAAATTATTGCATACACAAATTTTCACTTGTCTTATATGGCAAGAAGAGCGTTGCTATTTAAGCCAAAATCGCAAGTTTTACCTAATCGGCACGACATATATATATATATATATATATATAAGTATCGGATAAATAACTTGGGATGATAAAACCTCCACACAGATTTCCAGAAAACTTTCGTTAGAGCAAACCATAAAAGACTACTAATGAAAAAAAGTTGTATAGTATAGGAGACAAACTTCAGTCTTAGACTGATGATTGTTTCACTGATATTAAAGCTCGAGAAATCATCACTTGAGATCTTAGAGTTTTAAAATGACACGAAAATACGGAACTATACGGCTTCTGTGGCCGGAAGTCCAAGTATTTAGGGGGACCTTTAGGGGCTGGGGAAGTGGTAGATGATGATTTTCAATGCAGACAAGTGAGAAGTAATGAGTTTCGGGTACAAGCGTATCAGATATGAATATAAAAGATTTAGAAGCCCACCAGATGAGATAAGGAGTCATCCTTGCAATAGTCATTAGCAATAACCTAAACTATCTAACACAACTAAGAGCTTCGAACAGCAAAGCCAACAGAACGCTAGGTTTCATAGCGAGAAATTTCGAGCATGAAAGACCAGGAATAATATCAACTCTTTATAACGTTATTATCAGACCTCACCTTGAATCTGCTGTCTAATTTTTGGCCACAAAATTAGATTAAACACGAAGATAAATTGGGAAGGGGTACAGGAAAGGCCAGCGAAACTCACATGTTCATCAAGAAACAAATCAGGTGAAGAATGACTTTAAATACTTAATCTGTGTTCACTTACTAAAGGCTGAGTACAAGATCTTAGGAAAGCCTTTAAGATGCTTATAAACTGGACACGAACTATTTGAACAGCAAAGTGGTACATTAACCAAATGTAGGAGGAATATTTTTTCCTCTTTCTTCAGAGTTATAGAAGTAATGAATAATGTTATGGATACAATTCGGTGGCTGAGTAACACTGTGTGATGGCTGTGTACATAGTACACTGCAGTGGCTGGACGGATAGAGTGGTGTGTCTAAGTTCATGCAATGCGATGTCTGAATGGATACAATGTTGTGACTGGCTGTGACAACTGAAACCTTGGCGGTAGTCCAGGAATTACTTCAGGTCGACGTATTGACCGTACACCATCAGTGCTGGTGGTAGCATAAATAGTATTAATAGTATAAATATTAGCATTAGTACACATACCTCCACGTGTACTAGAAACTCCTCTTGCAACCTAGCTTATTGAACATACAAATCTGTTTAACAGTGCAGCATTGTCGTGCAGCAACTAACTTTTCGAAGCAAGTGCGGCAGAGGAACTGAAGGTTAGGGAGAGACTAGACGGCCAGACTGCAGTTAGTTTTCCTAAGCAGGCAGCCTCGATTAAGACGTCGAGGTCTTCTTCTTCTAACTCACTTTCTAATATACGCCCATAAATGTCTAAAGTGGTGTACATGTGGTCCCATGTAAAAGACTTAGGAAAAGAATCACAGAAAGAGCATATATATATATATATATATATATATATATATATATATATATATATATATATATATATATATATATATATATATATATGTCGTGCCGATTAGGTAAAACTGGTCAATTAGCAACAACTCATCTAAAATTAAGTCATTTCTGAAAATTTCTCTTATACGTTTAAAGATATATTTTTTTCAATTATGTTAATGCAAGAATTTATAATTTTGTACCAAGAGAAACTTTGAAAACCTACCTAACCTTATTACAACAAGCGCAATTTAATTAAGCCTAACCCAACTAAATATATTTTAGATACGTTAACATTAATTTAATAATAAAGAAACACAATGAAATATATTTTTTTCGTTATGTTCAGAATGTTTTTGGCGAAATTATTGCATACACAAATTTTCACTTGTCTTATATGGCAAGAAGAGCGTTGCTATTTAAGCCAAAATCGCAAGTTTTACCTAATCGAGACATATATAATATATATATATATATATATATATATATATATATATATATATATTATATATATATATATATATATATATATATATATATATATATTTTTTTACAAAAAAGATAACTTTGAAAACCTACCTAACTAATTTATTAAAACAAGCGCAATTTAATTTAAGTCTAAACCATCAACTAAATATATTTTAGATAAGGTAACATTAATTTAATATAAAAACACAATGAAATATATTTTTTTCATTATGTTCAGAATATTTAAATTATTGCATTAGAAATTTCACTTGTTATATGGCAAGAAGACGTTGCATTAAGCAAAATTAGATTTATCCTAACAACGACAAATATATTTATATTATTATATATATATATATTATTAATATATATATATAAATATATATATTATATATATATTTATATATATATATATATATATATATATATATATATATATATATATATATATATAATATGTCGTGCGATTAGGTAAAACTATGATTTTGGCTTAAATAGCAACGCTCTTCTTGCCATATAAGACAAGGAAAATTTGTGTATGCAATAATTTCGCAAAATCATTCTGAACATAACGAAAAATATATTTCATTGTGTTTGTTTATTATTAAATTAATGTTACCTTATCTAAAATATATTTAGTTGGGTTTAGCTAAATTAAATTGCGCTTGTTGTAATAAGGTTAGGTAGGTTTTCAAAGTTTCTCTTGGTACAAAATTATAAGTTTTACATTAACATAAATGAAAAATATATATCTTTAAAAGTATAAGAGAAAATTTTAGAAAGGACTAAATTTTAGATGAGTTCTTGCTAATTGACCAGTTTTACCTAATCGGCACGACATATATATATATATATATATATATATATATATATATATATATATATATATATATATATATATATATATATATATATATATATATATATATATATATCGTGCCGATTAGGTAAAACTTGCGATTTTGGCTTAAAAGCAACGCTCATCTTGCCATATAAGACAAGCGAAAATTTGTGTATGCAATAATTTCGCAAAAATCATTCTGAACCTAACGAAAAAAATATATTTCATTGTGTTTGTTTATTATTAAATTAGTGTAAACGTATCTAAAATATATTTAGTTGGGTTAGGGTAAATAAATTGCGCTTCTTATAATAAGGTTAGGTAAGTTTTCAAAGTTTCTCTTGGTACAAAATTATAATTATTTACATTAACATAAATGAAAAAAATATATCTTCAAACGTATAAGAGAAAATTTTAGAAATGACTTAATTTTAAATGAGGTATTAGTAATTGACCAGTTTTACCTATTAGGCACGACATATATATATATATATATATATATATATATATATATATATATATATATATATATATATATATATATATATATATATATATATATATATATATATATAATGATATATATATATATATCAAAAGATATTCCTTTGTAAATATGAATTCAGCAATCAGATTGCACGCTAATGTGATCAGCGCGGAGATAGGATGATCACGGTCGAGGATAAGTTGATCAGAGTAGAGGATAAGCTGATGAGGGTAGAGAGTAAATTGATCACAGTAGAGGATGTATTATTTTGTATACTTTATCAATATACTTCCAGTGCATATTTCTTTGGCTCGTTCTTTTTATTCCTCAAGTTATTTGGTTATAGGTTACCTGTAGGAAACCTGTAGTCGCTTTTGGTGGTTACCGCCCCCGTATCCCGGTCCGAGACCAGGCCTCTTTGTTGTTAACATCACCAGTAGAAACAACAGCAGAAGCAACACTATTTTTAAAAGTAGCAGCAGTAAGAGCAACACCAGCAGCAGCAGGAACAACACCAACAGCAGCAGCAACAACACCAGCAGCAGCAGCAATATCATCAGTAGCAACATCAGCAGCAGCAGGAACAACACCAACAGCAGCAGCAACATCAGTAGCAACACCAGCAGCTGCAGTAACAACACCAGCATCAGCAGTAATAACACCAGCAGCAGCAGCAACAACACCAGCAGCAGCGGCAACAACATCAGTAGCAACACCAACAGCAACAGTAACAACACCAGCAGCAGCAGTAGCAACACCAGCAGCACCAGCAGTAACATCAGCAGCAGTAACAACACCAGCAGCAGAAGAAGCAGCCGTTACATGAAGTATATTACAATAGGTCCACCCCAAGCTGAATAAATATCTGAAATTTAATGGTGTATAAAGTATAAGTTAAACACTCTCACTGAGGGAAGGATGGAAGGAGGGACGAAGGAAGGTTGGCTGGAGAAAGGACGCGAGAGAGAGAGAGAGAGAAAGAGAGAGAGAGAGGAAGAGAGTAGTCGAAGGAAAAGAGAGGTAGAGATACTGGATGGAGGGAGGGAGGGAGTGAGTGTGGTCAAATGGATGGATGGAGAATGGCAGAAGAAAGTTAGGGAAGGAGGCAAGGTGGGAGATAGGAAGGGAGGATGGGTGAGTTGGTGGGAGGAAAAGAGGAAAGGCGTGGGAGAGAGGGAGGGAAAGCCTCATGACGGAAGCAGTAATGGTGAGTTATGGTGATGAGGGCGCCACTGCAAGAGGTATGTGATGGTGCAGCCTGCCTGATGTGTCATGCCACACGGAACTGGATTTGGTCATAGCAGCGCCAGACGGAAGTGGATCTAGTCGTAGCAGCGCCAGACGGAATGGGATCAGTGTTTAGCAGGGCCAGACGGATTGGGATCTAGTCGTAGCAGAGCCAGACGGAATGGAATCTAGTCGTAGCAGCGCCAGAAGGAATGAGATCTAGTCGTAGCAGCGCCAGACGTTCCGTAGCAGCGCCAGACGTTCCGTAGCACCGCCAGACGGAACTGGATCTAGTTCCAATGGGATCTGCAGTAGCAGCGCAAGACGGAAGTGAATTTGGCCGTTACAGCACCGGGTAGAAAAAAAAGTATTTGTAAATAAGGAAAGATATGTTTTTTCAATTATTACACGATAACAAAAACAGTGGAAATATGACAGGCTGTGGAAGGTTGGTGAAGAAAGAGCCTTGTAATCACCAAAGAAACTTGTAAACCCAAGACATTGAAGAAGAGATTGTAAACAGGAGAGCTGTGAAGATCACGGAGGCGTCTCCATCACCACCAGGAGACCAATAAGCAAAAGAGGGAGGCGTAGTTATGAGTTGGATAGATACCTTCAGGGGACGCGAAACATTGGGTCATTGCTCAGGAGAATTGTTTGAAGGAAAAACTTTTCTGTGTGTGTGTGTGTGTGTTAGTTACCATTTTGACCTTGGCACAAGTCAATTAGACATTAGGCCTGTTGTTTGTGTGTGTGTGTACTCACCTAGTTGTGGTTGCAGGGGTCGAGTCATAGCTCCTGACCCCGCCTCTTCACTGGCCGCTACTGGGTCTCTCTCCCTTCGCCATGAGCCTTATCATACCTCTTCTTAAAGCTATGAATGGATCCTGCCTCCACTACATCGCTTCCCAAGCTATTCCACTTCCTGACGACTCTGCGACTGAAGAAATACTTCCTAACATCCCTGTGATTCATCTGAGTCTTCAACTTCCAGCTGTGCCCCATTGTTGCTGTGTCCCATCTCTGGAACATTCTGTCTCTGTCCACCTTGTCAATTCCTCTCAGTATTTTATATGTCGTTATCATGTCCCCCCCTTTCTCTCCTGTCCTCCAATGTCGTCAGGTCGATTTCCCTTAACCTCTCCTCGTAGGACATACCCCTTAGCTCCGGGACTAGTCGTGTTGCAAACCTTTGCACTTTCTCTAGTTTATGTGCTTGGCTAGGTGTGGGTTCCAAACTGGTGCTGCGTACTCCAGTATGGGCCTAACGTACACAGTGTACAGGGTTCTGAACGATTCCTTATTAATATGTAGAAATGTTGTTCTTAGGTTTGCTAGGCGCCCGTATGCTGCAGCAGTTATTTGGTTGATGTGCGCCTCAGGAGATGTGCCTGTACTCACTCACCTAGTTGTACTCACCTAGTTGTGGTTGCAGGGGTCGAGTCATAGCTCCTGGCCCCGCCTCTTCACTGGCCGCCACTGGGTCACTCTCCCTGCGTCATGAGCTTTATCATACCTCTGCTTAAATCTATGTATTGAGCCTGCCTCCACTACATCGCTTCATAAACTATTCCACTTCCCGACCACTCTGTGACTGAAGAAATACTTCCTAACATCTCTGTGATTCATCTGAGTCTTCAGCTTCCAACTGTGTCCCCTTGTTGCTGTGTCCCATCTCTGGAACATTCTGTGTGTGTGTGTGTGTGTGTGTGTGTGTGTGTACTCACCTATTTGTACTCACCTATTTGTGGTTGCAGGGGTCGAGTCATAGCTCCTGGCCCCGCCTCTTCACTGATTGCTACTAGGTCCTCTCTCTCCCTGCTCCATGAGCTTTATCAAACCTGTGTGTGTGTGTGTGTGTGTGTGTGTGTGTATGTGTACTCACCTAGTTTTACTCACCTAATTGTGGTTGCAGGGGTCGAGACATAGCTCCTCGCCTTTTCTCTGGGCTCTACTAGGTCCACTCTCTCCCTTCTCCAAGAGCTTTGTCGAACTTCTTCTTAAAGCTATGTATGGATTCTGCCCCACTACATCACTGTGTGTGTGTGTATGTGTATGTGTGTGTTTGAGTGAATCCTTCGGCTTTATGGAGTGAAGAGAGAACCGCGAGGCTCTGAGGTCGTTGGATAATAGCTGCTGAGAGAAGAGGTGCTGAGTGACAACTGATAAGAGAAGTGGCAATTTCTGGGAGGAGAGAACTGCCGAGCGACAGATGTTAAGAGGACAGAGGTGCTGAGTGGCAACTGCTGAGAAGAAAGAGGTGCTGAGTATGACATAATATCAATGCTATAAACGGCTGTGCTAAAATGGCTTTTTTGTGCCCATGTTAATGCTTGTTCATCGTGCTTCGCCAACGCAGAATTTTTCTGGCCATTAGTCTAGTTTTAACTAATAATATGTTTCTAATGTAACTATATAAGTTTGCCGAATTCTCGTGTCTCAAAAAAAATATATAATAACGTAGCATTTTCTCAGTATTTATATATGTGAGTCTGGATTAAATAAAAATTATCAGCAAGCGAAGGCAGAAATTTCCTTCGCTTTATCTGAAAACAGTTTGTATTTTATATATTTCCTCGTGTAAACAACTTGAATGACACACGATATGCTTTCAGAAATATAGAGGATACCAGTGACGTTTTTATTTGTATTGGAAGCAGTGTGTTCATTCCCGTGATGCACGTTCAGGTATGTTATTATTATTATCACTGTTGATATCCACGTTGCGGTCTTGTTATTATTATTATCACTGTTGATATCCACGTTGCGGTCTTGTTATTATTATTATCACTGTTGATATCCACGTTGCGGTCCTGTTATTATTATTATCACTGTTGATATCCACGTTGCGGTCCTGTTATTATTATTATCACTGTTGATATCCACGTTGCGGTCTTTTTATTATTATTATCACTGTTGATATCCACGTTGCGGTCCTGTTATTATTATTATCACTGTTGATATCCACGTTGCGGTCCTGTTATTATTATTATCACTGTTGATATCCACGTTGCGGTCTTGTTATTATTATTATCACTGTTGATTTCCACGTTGAGGTCCTGTTGTTATTATTATTATCATCACTGTTAATTTCCACGTTGCGGTCCTGTTATTATTATTATCACTGTTGATTTCCACATCAGGTGACGAGCGCAGATTCTCTTTGTGATGACATTTATTGAGGGAATCGAGCTCAAGTGAGGAAACATAGCCCATTCCAGAGATTACCAACTCTTTCTTTCTCAGTCATTTGGTTCTTTTCCTTCCATTTCCCTCTTGTCCTCCTCTCTTTCTCCACTTTTCACTTTGTTTTCAAATTTAATCTTTAATTTTTATCACTCTTTTCCCTCTTCCTTCTCCCTGTTGCTCTTTTACCTTCTGTCTTCACTGCCTCTTCTTCCATTTCCACCCCCTCTTTGTCTCGTCTCTCTCCTTTCCTCCTATATTTCCTCCTCTCCTCTATCTCGCCCAATCTTAAAAGGCGTGATATACATTGTCACATTTGCATATTGATTAAGCCAAACAAATAAAGTGTTAGAGAGAGAGAGAGAGTGGAGGAGTGAGAGAGAGAGAGAGAGAGAGAGAAGAGAGAGAGAGAGAGAGAGAGAGAGAGAGAGAGAGAGAGAGAGACAGACAGACAGACAGACAGACAGACAGACAGACAGAGACAGAGACGGAGGCAGACAGACAGACAGACAAACAGAGAGACAGAGACAGACAGAGAGAGCTTGTGTAAATGTGTTAGTGAGTGTGTGTGTGTGTGTGTGTGTGTGTGTGTGTGTGTGTGTGTGTGTGTGTGTGTGCGTGTGTGTGTACTCACCTAATTTTACTCACCTAATTGTGGTTGCAGGGGTCGAGACTCAGCTCCTGGCCCCGCCTCTTCGCTGTCCGCTACTGGGTCTCTGCTCTCCCTGCTCCATGAGCTTTATCATACCTTGTCTTAAAACTATGTATGGTTCCCGCCTCCACTATATCGTTCGCTAGACTATTCCACTTTCTAACTACTCTATGGCTGAAGAAGTGCTCCCTAACATCCCTTTGACTCGTCTGAGTCTTCATCTTCCAGTTGTGTCTCCTTGTTTCTGTGTTCCCTCTGTGTGTGTGTGTGTGTGTTAGTTAGTTACCATTTTGTCCTAGGCACATGTCGATTAGACACTAGGCCTGTTGTATGTATGTGTGTGTGTGTGTGTGTGTGTGTAACGAAACACTTCGAAATGTTTCGGCCCCGCCGGGAATTGAACCCTGGCCCTCCGTGCGTGAAGCAAGAGCGCTAGCCACCATGCCATCGGGGTGTGTGTGTGTGTGTGTGTGTGTGTGTGTGTGTGTGTGTGTGATGTGTGTGTGTGTGTGTGTTTGTGTGTGTGTGTGTGTGATATCTGGTTTTAAAAGCTTCAGGTAAAATAATGAGGACTCTTCCAAATGAAATTGTTGTAAATTAGTCTCACCATTCAGAGGAGCAGAATTAATTTTTTTTCAGAAGGTAAGAGATCTGCTATTATTAGACAGAATTCATATGAATTATTCAACTCTTTTTACAGGTGGGTTACTGTAACTGATTCTATATATAATTATCGGGTAATTAGCAGACGAATTAAATTAAAATTAGATGCAGGTTAATTTTCAGGGAAAATGATGTGGACCCTTTAATGAATTTTTTTAATGATAATGGGAGTGTGGTTGAAGAGAATGAGATTTTTTCGAGTGTTTTAAGATACTTTGGAGTGGATGTGTCAGCAAGTGCGGCTAAGATGTTTTGATAAATTTCAAAACAGAAAACGAAAATGTTGAGGAATCTGAGGAAATATGTTTGTCAATGAATGCCAAAAGATTAGTGTACTAGGAAATTGTGGTGCTGACGCTCTTTAATGGGTTAGAAGCATTGTGAATGTTGCAGAGAGTGTGATGCTGGAGGCAGTTGAAGTCACGTTTAAAATCAAAGTGTGGCTCGAATATTATGGAGAGGCTAAGGACGTAAAGAAATTGGAAGATGATGTGGTGGTTTGAAAGGCGTTACTTAGGAACACAGGGTTATTGAGTTGGTGTGTTCAGGTAAGAACGATGCACACTTTAGGTTGTAATGAGAGTGAAAACAGTCTGTGATCGATGGAAGGAGGTGTGGAAGACGCTTGAATCAACGTTGGAAGAAGGTGTAAAGAAAGTTTTAGAGAAGTAGAGACTTGAGGATCCAGAAGACAGTTGTCTTCATGTTCGACTGGAGTGTGTGGAGATACATGCTTTTTCAAATATAATGTCCTGTTGGAGTGTGAGGATGAGGCGATGGCATAATGGTGTCCAAGACTGACTGAATACTTACCACATTACCAATCCACTAGTATGACATTCTTACATCGCAACCTACCTTCACCCCATTTCCCAGGTTCAGCGGAAACCTGACCCCTTCCGGCCCGCTGAGGTTTCTGATCAATGTCATCTGACTCACACGGCCTCAGGCAGCAGTAACCGTAAGTGCAGCCTGTGGCTGCCTGCCTCAGCCAACTGCAATTACAAGTTGGTTTTCGATGGAACCACAGCAGTGTAGGCATCTCCTCTTTTGAATATGTAAATGTCAGAGTGCAGGCAGCTGCCTCCACGTGGAGCTCACAGGAAAGGTAAAAATAGGTCGTTGAAGCAGACATTCCATAATAAGTGGCCAATCACAAACGCACATGACCTCTCTCTCTCTCTCTCTCTCTCTCTCTCTCTCTCTCTCTCTCTCTCTCTCTCTCTCTCTCTCTCTCCTCTCTCTCTCTCTCTCTCTCTCTCTCTCTCTCTCTCTCTCTCTCTCTATAATAATCAACATTAACAATTTACACTCTAAATACCAAGAGTAACTGAACTAGCACCACTACACTATCAACCACCGCCATCCACTACGTGACTTACCTAGTGCTATTCCACTACCAATCGCCATCCACAATCTACACAACCATCCATAACTAACTAATTTGAGACAACAACACCTATAACCTCCACCTACCACTGTTAATCCAGCGGCCAAGGCAGTGAACCAGGAATTGTTGGTAGTCCAATCATTTTTCCTGATTTATTATCCTTTGCAGTCCCTGATGGAGGATCCGATGAATGCAATCATGGCAGCACTGAGCATTTTGCAGGATACGCAGAAAACGAACATAGATGACTCCATATTTTGCACCAGAGTTGATATATATATATATATATATATATATATATATATATATATATATATATATATATATATATATATATATATATATATATGCTTAATTCGCAAACAGGCGAAATTATTTACAAACATTGTCTCTACGTCCACAGCAGGACTCGAACCTGCAATCTCTGTGTCAGAGTACACAGTACTTTACCACGGAGCTAGACCCCAAATAAGTTTGGCGCCTAGCCGGAGCTAGACGATGTTTCCCCATACCCCGGGGCACCAAGCTTGTTTTCAAACTTATTTCATAAACTCCTACCACATGAAGTGGTAGGAGCTTATGAAAAACATCGTCTAGCTCCGGCTAGGCCGTGGTAAGTACTGTGTACTTTGATACAGAGTTTGCAGGTTCGAGTCCTGCTGTGGACGTAGAGACAATGTCTATATATAAATATATATATATATATATATATATATATATATATATATATATATATATATATATATATATATATATATATATATATTTATATTAACTATCTATACATGAATCACTGCCACTATCACCACCGTCATTATCAGTCACTCTCACCCACTTCCTTCCAACACTGCCGTCACTACCACCCCTTCCTTCTACACCACTAATCCACCACCACTCCCCACATCTATACCGCGATATATACAACTCCAAAACGAAGAAACATTTATTTCTTGTCATGACAGGCACAGAACGTGTTGTAAATCCCCGAGAAGGAAACAGAGGAGTCTCGGGACAATTGTTTACCTCAGCCATCTGTTGCACGGGGAAGCAATTTTAATTTGAAGAAGAGGCTTTCCTAAATTTACATAGCTGTGCTGCTGCAAATTTAGGAAATTGTCTACGGGTTTTGCCTACGGCTGTTGTTTGTACGAAGTGACGCTGGTGTATGTGTGTGTATGTATGTGTGGTGTGTATGTATGTGTGTGTGTGTGTGTGTGTGTGTGTGTGTGTGTGTGTAAACAGTTGAGTAGTGTAGATGAATTATCCTGTTAAACGAAGCTGTGTGTAGTTGAATAGTGAAGATAATGTAATGATGCTACATACTTTGTATAATTCATTCAGAATACATAAGTTTATACATAATGCATAATTTCTAGAGAAAGTGCATACGGTTCTATAATGTTATTATATATTAAATGCAGCTCGTATCTTCAGGGGTAGATAGATAAGTATCAACAAGATACGTAGTTAACATCTGCTTGCTTCTCTCAGGGTGTTACTCTGGTTGCTACTCTGGTTGCTACTCTGGTTGCTACTCTCAGGGTCGGCTGGGATGTTTCAGGAGTTTCATCGAAAAAATAAAATAAATGTTGGTAACGAATTGCAATAATAACAAACGTGAACAACAGCAAATACAAAAAGAACAATAAAAATACTACTACTGCTTCTACTATTTCTACTAGTAATACTACAACTACTACCACCACTACCACTACTATTACTACAACGACTACTACTATTACTACTACTTCCACTACTACTACTATTACTCCTACTACTATTACTACCACCACCGCTAATACTACTACTACTACTGCTATTACTACTACTACTACTATTACTACTATTTCCACTACTACAACTACTACTACTACTACCACCACTACAACTACTACTCCTACTACTAATACTACTACTTTTACTACTACCACCACCACCACTACTAATACTACTTTCACTAGTACTACTTCTACTACCACTATTACTAATATTTTCAGCGCTGTACGACTCTTTTGGGTTTAGCGTTTAGATACGATTTTCAGAATAATAATAACTATTACCACTGCTACTACTATTACTACTGCTACTACTACTAATAATAATAATAACAATAATAAAAATAATAATCATAATGATATAATAAATAATTAAAATAATACTATTATTAATTACATAAAAATAATACTATTAATAAAATGAATAACACTAATAATAATAATAATAATAATAATAATAATAATAATATAAATAATAATAATAAATGATAATAAAATGGTAATAAAGATCAGGAATGCATCCGTTTTAATAAATCTGACATCTATTAGACCAAGTGGTCAAGCTCGCGTACTAAATGGTATTCCAGTGGAAGGGATCCCACTGCATTGTGTGCATTAAATGTAATTCCATTCCATTCCAGTGTGTAATTTGCAAGAGTCGGAATATTCAAATAGCCTGTTACTGTTGTATTTGTTTATATCTTTTGATTTTTTGTGGGGAAGAGTCTTATAGTTTTGAATATTTTGCTTTGTAACCTGAAAATACACGTATGCTCACAAACACATCAATAACAAGAACAACAACAACAACATCGAGAATAGCAACAATGACAAGAGTAACAACATCAAAAAACACTAAAAACACAATCAAAAGCAACAATAACAACAATATTAACAATAACACCACAAGAAACAACAATAACAGCAGGAGCAACAAGAACGATAATAATAATAATGATAATAATAATAATAATAATAATAATAATAATAATAATAATAATAATAATAATAATAATAATAATAATAATAATAATAATAATAATAATAATAATAATAATAATAAATGTGAGAGCAAGCTGCCTAATTGCCATGATATGAATCAGTGCCGTCAGAACTTCACGCAGTAAATGGAATATGATGGGTTAGTTAAATGCTTGAGGAAGATTGATGAGCATAGTGACGTGTGTGCCCGTGTGTGTGCGTGCGTGCGTTTGTGTAGATCGGAGAAAAGCAGAGAATCATGGTTGTTTAATATATTTATAGATGGGGTTGTAAAAGAAGTAAATGCTAGGATGTTGGGGAGAGGGGTGGGATTAAATTATGGAGAATTAAATGCAAAATGGGAGTTGACACAGTTACTTTTTGCTCATGATACTGTGCTTATGGGAGATTCTAAAGAAAAGTTGCAAAGGTTAGTGGAGGAGTTTGGGAGAGTGTGAAAAGGTAGAAAGCTAAAAGTGAACATAGATAAGAGTAAGGTGATGAGGGTATCAAACGATTTAAATAAATAAAAATTGGATATCACATTGGAGAGAGGGATTATGGAAGAAGTAAATGTTTTCAGATATTTGGGAGTTGACGTGTCAGCAGATGGGTTTATGAAGGATGAGGTTAACCATAGAATTGATGAAGGAAAAAAGGTGAGTGGTGCGTTGAGGTATCTGTGGAGACAAAAAACGTTA
Source organism: Cherax destructor (assembly GCA_009830355.1). Lineage (NCBI taxonomy): Eukaryota > Metazoa > Arthropoda > Malacostraca > Decapoda > Parastacidae > Cherax > Cherax destructor. The sequence continues at coordinate 77,384 of WNWK01004403.1, read as the reverse complement.
TCCATGGAGGCAAAGAAGGGAATGTACGAAATTATAGTGGTACCAACACTCTTATATGGGTGTGAAGCATGGGTTGCAAATGCTGCAGCGAGGAGGAGGCTGGAGGCAGTGGAGATGTCCTGTCTAAGGGCAATGTGTGGTGTAAATATTATGCAGAAAATTCGGAATGTGGAAATTAGGAGAAGGTGTGGAGTTACTAAAAGTATTTGTCAGAGAGCTGAAGAGGGGTTGTTGAGGTGGTTTGGTCATTTAGAGAGAATGGATCAAAGTAGAATGACTTGGAGAACGTATAAATCTGTAGGGAAGGAAGGCGGGGTAGGGGTCGTCCTAGAAAGGTTGGAGGGAAGGGGTAAAGGAGGATTATGGGCGAGGGCTTGGACTTCCAGCAAGCATGTGGGAGCGTGTTAGATAGGAGTGAATGGAGACGAATGGTTTTGGGACATGACGATCTGTTGGAGTGTGAGCAGGGTAACATTTGTGAAGGATTCATGGAAACCAGTTAATGATTTAGTTGGACTTGAGTCCTGGAAATGGGAAGTACAATGCCTGCACTTAAAGGAGGGTCTGGGATAGTGACAGCTGGGAGGAACAATTCTTAGCTGTCTTATCTGAGCTCATCTGCAAAGACAGTGATTATGTATGAGTGTGGTGAAAGTGTTGAATGATGATGAAAGTATTTTCTTTTGGGGATTTTCTTTCTTTTTGGGTCACCCTGCCTCGGTGGGAGACGGCCGACTATATTAATATATATATATATATATATATATATATATATATATATATATATATATATATATATATATATATATATATATATATATATTTATATATATATATATATGTATATATATATATATATATATATATATAAATATATAATATATATATATATATATATATATATATATATATATATATATATATATATATATATATATATATATATATATATATATAATTTATCAACAAGTCGGCCGTCTCCCAACGAGGCAGGGTGACGCAAAAGAAAGAAAATCCCCAAAAGAAAATACTTTCATCATCATTCAACACTTTCACCACACTCATACATAATCACTGTCTTTGCAGAGGCGCTCAGATACGACAGCAGAGAATAGTCCCTCCCAGCTGTCACTATCCCAGACCCCTCCTTTAAAGAGCAGGCATTGCACTTCCCATTTCCAGGACTCAAGTCCAACTAAATCAATTAACTGGTTTCCCTGAATCCCTTCACAAAATATTACCCTGCCCACACTCCAACAGCTCGTCAGGTCCCAAAAACCATTCGTCTCCATTCACTCGTATCTAACACGCTCACACATGCTTGCTGGAAGTAAAAGCCCCTCGCCCACATAACCTCCTTTACTCCTTCCCTCCAGCCTTTTCGAGGCCGACCCCTACCCCGCCTTCCTTCCCCAACAGATTTATATGCTCTCCAAGTCATTCTACTTTGATACATTCTCTCTAAATGACCAAACCACCTCAGCAATCCCTCTTCAACTCTTTGACAAGTACTTTTAGTAATTCCACACCTCCTCCTAATTTCCACACTCCGAATTTTCTGCATAATATTTACACCACACATTGCCCTTAGACAGGACATCTCCACTGCCTCCAGCCGCCTCCTCGCTGCAGCATTTGCAACCCATGCTTTATACCCATATAAGTGTTGGTACCATATAAGTGTTGGTACCATATAAGTGTTGGTACCACTATACTTTCGTACATTCCCTTCTTTGCCTCCATGGATAACGTTTTTTGTCTCCATAGATACCTCAACACCCCACTCACCTTTTTATCTTCATCAATTCTATGGTTAACCTCTTCCTTCATAAACCCATCCGCTGACAAGTCAACTCCCAATTATCTGAAAACATTCACTTCTACCATAATCCCTCTATCCAATGTGATATCCAATTTTTCTTTATTTAAATCGTTTGATACCCTCATCACCTTAGTCGTATCTATGTTCACTTTCAACTTTCTACCTTTACACACCTTCCCAAACTCGTTCACTAACCTTTGCAACTTTTATTTAGAATCTCCCATAAGCACAGTATCATCAGCAAAAAGTAACTGTGTCAACTTCCATTTTGCATTTAAATCCCTATAATTTAATCCCACCCCTCTCCCCAACACCCTAGCATTTACTTCTTTTACAACCCCATCTATAAATATATTAAACAACCATGGTGACATTACACATCCCTGTCTAAGACCTACTTTTACCGGGATGTAATCTCCCTCTCTCCTACACACCTTAACCTGAGTCTCACTATCCTCATAAAAACGTTTTACAGCATTCAGAAACTTACTACCTATTCCATACACTTGCAACATTTGCCATATTGCTCCAATATCCACTCTATCATATGCCTTTTCTAAATCCATAAATGCAATGAAAACTTCCCTACCTTTATCTAAATACTGTTCGCATACATGCTTCAATGTAAACACTTGATCTACACATCCCCTACCCACTCTAAAGCCTCCTTGCTCATCTGCAATCCTACTCTCTGTCTTACCTCTAATTCTTTCAATAATAACCCTGCCATACACTTTACCTGGTATACTCAGTAAACTTATTCCCCTAAAATTCTTACAATCTCTTTTATCCCCCTTCCCTTTATATAAAGGAACTATACATGCTCTCTGCCAATCCCTAGGTACCTTCCCCTCTTTCATACATTTATTAAACAAAAATACCAACCACTCCAACACTATATTCCCCCCTGCTTTTAACATTTCTGTCATGATCCCATCCGTTCCAGCTGCTTTACCCCCTTTCATTCTACGTAATACCTCACGCACCTCCCCCACACTCAAATCCTGCTCTTCTTCTCTCCTAAACGATGTTATACCTCCCTGGCCAGTGCATGAAATTACCGCCTCCCTATTTTCATCGACATTTAAAAGTTCCTCAAAATATTCCCGCCATCTACCCAATACCTTCAACTCCCCATCTACTACTGACAAATCCATTCGTTCCCTAGGCTTTCTTAACTTGTTTATCTCACTCCAATAATTTTTCTTGTCTTCTGCAAAATTTCTTGACAGAGCCTCTCCCACTCTTTCATCTGCTCTCCTTTTGCACTCTCTCACCACTCTCTTCACCTTTCTTTTACTCCCCATATTCTCTGCTCTTCTATTAACACTTCTGTTTTGTAAAAACCTTTTATCACACTTTTTACTTTATCATTCCACTACTCACTCATCTTGCCTCCTGCACCCACCCTCCTATAGCCACAAACTTCTGCCCCACATTCTAATACTGCATTTTTAAAACTATTCCAACTCTCTTCAACCCCCCACTACTCATACTTGCACTGGGCCACCTTCCTGCCAATAGTTGCTTATATCTCACCCTAACTTCCTCCTCCCATAGTTTATACACTTTTACCTCTCTCTTACTTGCTGTTCCCATTTTCTTTTTGTCCCATCTACCTTTTACTCTAACTGTAGCTACTACTAAATAATGATCCGATATATCCGTTGCCCCTCTATAAACATGTACATCCTGAAGCCTACCCATCAACCTTTTATCCACCAATACATAATCTAACAAACTACTTTCATTACATGATATATCATACCTTGTATACTTATTTATCCTCTTTTTCATAAAATATGTATTACTTATTACCAAACCTCTTTCTACACATAGCTCAATTAACGGTTCCCCATTTACCTTCACCCCTGGCACCCCAAATATACCTACTACTCCCTCCACAACATTTTTACCCACTTTAGCATTAAGATCCCCAACCACAAGTACTCTCTCACTTGGTTCAAAACTCCCCACGCACTCACTCAACATTTCCCAAAATCTCTTTCTCTCCTCTACACTTCTCTCTTCTCCAGGTGCATAAACACTTACTATAACCCACTTTTCACATCCGACCTTTATTTTACTCCACATAATCCTTGAATTTATACATTTATAATCCCTCTTTACCTGCCATAACTGATTATTCAACATTATTGCCACTCCTTCTTTAGCTCTAACTCTATTTGAAACCCCTGACCTAATCCCATTTATTTCTCCCCACTGAAACTCTCCTACCCCCTTCAGCTTTGTCTCACTTAAAGCCAGGACATCCAGCTTCTTTTTATTCATAACATTTACAATCATCTCTTTCTTAGCATTCGCACAACATCCACGCACATTCAAACATCCCACTTTGACGGTTTTCTTCTTTTTCTTTTTAGTAAATCTATACACGAAAAGGTGTTACTAGCCCATTGTTCCCGGCATTTTAGTTGACTTTTACAACACGCATATTTTATGGAGGAAAGATTCTTATTCCACTTCCCCATGGATATGAAAGGAAAAACAATAAGAACAAGAACTATTAAGATAAAATCAAAGAAAACTCAGATGAGTGTGTATACATAAACGTGTACATGTTTGCGTAGTGTGACCTAAGTGTAAGTAGAAGTAGCAAGACGTACCTGAAATCTTGCATGTTTATGAGACAGAAAAAAGACACCAGCAATCCTACCATCATGTAAAACAAATACAGGCTTTCGTTTTACACTCACTTGGCAGGACGGTAGCATCTCCCTGGGTGGTTGCTGTCTACCAACCTACTATATATATATATATATATATATATATATATATATATATATATATATTATTATCAGTAATAGTAGAGATTATCTGAAATAATATATTATATATACATATTTGAATGACTGACTTGAAAAAGAACAATTAGTTCATTATTATTATCCTTTCTTAATATATATATATATATATATATATATATATATATATAATATATATATATATATATATATATATTTAAACAAGTAAAGTCATTATAGTAGCAGTTCAAAATTATGTCGATATCACACTACAAGTATTATTATGTGATTTCAAGATGGAGATTCTTCTCTAGCACTCACTTTCTCTTCCTTTTCTCTACCAACAGCAGCAGCAACAGCAGTAACAACTACAACAGCAACAAGAACAAGAACGAAATAAAAACAATACTATCAATTATTATGATAATTATTATTATTATTATTATTATTATTATTATTATTATTATTATTATTATTATTATTATTATTATTCTTGCTCTCAAAAGTAAAGTATATTTAGTAAGAATTTGGCGAAAAAAGGCGGTTGTACGACGTATTTTTATTCAGGTCTTCACCACCACCTTTCCACCTTTTTCTTCTTCTATGGCGTCCACTCCTTCGTTTCTTCTCATCGTGCTTCTCTTTCTACTCTATATCGTAGTCTTGCACATACTTCTCTTTCTTTCTGTACCATTTCCTTCTCCTTTTCCTCTACCTCTACTTCCACAACACCTTCACCTTCTCCTCCTCTTCTTCTTCTCCTATTCCTCCTACTTGCAACTCTCCTAACCAATATTAACACATTGCATGCAACTAGTTTGGCCGCTTCTTATGGCTCGATATAATTACAAACTTTGCCACTTAGTATCCGCCTGTAGCTAGGAATTAGATTTTGCGACAAGCTACGGATAACCAACCATGCCGTTACTCTCACAAGTTTCCCAGAAATGTCGGAGGTGTCGAAAAAAAACGTGAGCTTTAGCTTTAAAAACGATAACTTTAGCTTGAAAAGTTTTTGGATAATTAGCGATAAGGGGAAAAAATGCTTACAGATATTTTTCTACTAAGAGCCCTTTCATATCCATGATTCTTTTGTTATTATTTTGCTCTTATCTTCAGAAAATAAAAGTGTTTTGTTTGCGGTTCTGCCCGTTTGTTGTGGGCTTTTATTTTGGTGTTCCGTGAAAAATTTCTAATATAAAAAGGTTGATAAAAGGGAATAGTTTCAATGTTAGAATAAGTTTGGAATATTCTAGGATTTTTATATTAATAATGCCACTGATATTCAGAGTGTTCGGTAAGCACGATGCACTTCCTGGGAAGTGAGTGGTGGGAGGTGGGGGGTGGGTTGTGGGTGGTAGTGGGTGGTAGTGGGTGGGTAGTGGTTGGTGAGCATTAAAGGGGCTGACCCTTAACCAAGTGACGAGGCCACGGCACCTTGGTCTGGCTCACACCTCACAGGATCCACTTAATGTAAGTTCCTTCTCTTTCTCACATGTACTCTTTTTCACGTGTGCGCCTATGTGTTCTCGTGCACTCCTATGTGTCCTCGTGCACTATTTGTCCCAATGTTCTCCAGCTTTCTCCCATGCACTCCTATTTGCTCCCATGTTCTCTGTTCTGCTCCCATATACTCTTGTTTGCTCCCGTGTATTCCCATGTGCTCCCATGTACTCAAGACTTTATTTATGACAAGAACACTTCCCTGGCTCCCATACCCCCACACATTTCGGTCCTTGAACCTTAATTGTCGTTTCCCTCTCTCTCTCTCAGGCACGTTCACGCAATATGCATAATTTTTCACCTCTATCCGTTTTTTTTTTTTAATTTCAGCGTCATCCTAAACTTTTATTATAAAATTATTATATCAGATTTGATCCAAAGAAGGGGAGGAGAGCTCTAATTCACTGGATCAAGAACACTTCACCAGCACCTTCCCATCGCTCTTGAAGGGAGTAAATTGTTGACGACTTACTGGTTTGACCAAATTTTTGTATTAAAAGCGGACCGGTCTAAGGATTTATTAGCCGATACACCTGGAACTCTGGCGCAGGTGTTAATTACTCAGCAGGAGTTAATTACTCAGCAGGTGTTTTTTATTAAACTGGTCCCGGCTGACCATGAAAGAACCAGGCCAGTTAAACACAGACATTTTATCAGCTTTATGACAATGTATGTCATCTCCTTCAATTAAAGATTTCAATGGAAATAAAGACAGTGGGTACAGATAATCTTCTTCTTTCCACACAACGTTTCTTACCAGAATTAGGCTTTGTCAAGTACTCGGGCGAAACATTGTGTTTAAAAGGATTCTGTGGCACCAATATCTCTTCCTTCAGTTTTCGGCTTTCGCCACTGTCTGACCCATTATTTTCAGTGTTGCTATGTGTTGTGTATCATCGTTGCTCTGTGTTGTTCCATAAGCTTTAGTGTTAATTTACAGTGACCCACCAGCTTAATTCTCTTTGTTAAATGAATCTTTTTACAATTTTCTGTCGTTAGTCATGGAGCTTCTCATTTTCTGTAGTGCATTTATCCCAATTTAATATTTATTAACTCAAAACATTTATTAAATACGCACATGATTCAGTTAGAAAGCCTCACGCATAACAGGTTACTTTCTGTTTCATGAGTGCTTCATATGAGGGCTGGTCACAGACCGGGCCGCGGGGGCGTTGACCCCCGGAACCCTCTCCACGTATCTCCAGGTATGATACTCTGGCGTCCAAAGATACGTCGCCAATCTACTTATTATGTGTATGTGTTATTTCCAATTCTCTCATGGGAATATTTTTCGTTTATGACATTGCGCTTGTACCGTTTACTCCTAAATGGTGAAAATTCAACCGTAATGATGTTCTATAACAGCGTTAGCAGGCAGAGAACTGCCTTATTGAGGGGGTATGCTGAATGTCGCATATTGTACTCTCAGGTTCTAAGGCCTGTTATCCTGAGTGTAAAAGGGAGCTTGGAGCAAAGAAACACAGTAGAAAATGCTTTGTATTGTATTTTCCTTCATCAAGCAAATATAGATATTTATGAGTTTTTGTATTTTCCTTCACCAAGTATTTATAAGGCTTTATACAACTTATGTACACTATATACGGTAGTCAAGGCAAAACAACAGCCAAAAGACAGAGACAACCATACGACAACCAGCGCAGGGTGGGAATGACAATGACAAACATGTGAGTGGAATCCACGTCACCTTTAACATTGCCAGACCCACATTATGATTGGTTGAACCAAGTTGTTGATTTGGTGATGGGGCCCCAATCACCAAACCCTTAACAAGATGGTTCGCTGGTTGGTGAGGCAGCCTATGTGGGTATGTTAACATGCTTCGAATAAGGTGACATACTCTTTGCATGCAAGTCAAAGTAACTGTTTCACCAGTTACTTTGACTTTTCACTCTGGTTAGAAACGTCGTGACTAATATTCATCTGCACCTTGCTACCTTACTCGTCTGCAACCCCTGATCATCTATATCAAATCATTTATTGACGAATTCACTTTCTTCATATAAACTATTAAAACTGGAGCAAAATCTATTTGTAATTACTTTACAAGTGTGTCAGAAATATCGGGCAGACAGACAGATGGAGAAACAGAGAGATCCTCCAGTTGAATTTGGTTACCCGAGAACACTACCTACGCCTCAATGCCTCTTGTTTAACAATTATTGATGCATCGCTGTGCGTGTGTGTCCAGCTTTCAGCCTTTGGCTGTGAAAGGCCAGCAATGGGGAGATGGGTAGCTTCGAAAATGGAAGGGAAAAGAGAGAGAGAGAGAGAGAGAGAGAGAGAGAGAGAGAGAGAGAGAGAGAGAGAGAGAAGTGTGGTTGGAGGTATCGTAAAGTAATGGGTAGACTTTTTTTTTTCTCCTGATCTCATCTGCCCAGATGGAATTTCTAGCTCCGTCCTCCTACCTTTTCTGCAATCCCCCTCCCTTCCCTCCTTCCCTCCCTCCAGCCTTTGTATCCACCATTCCTCCCTCCTTCCCTCCCTCCAGCCTTTGTATCCACCATTCCTCCCTCCTTCCTTCTCTTCTTCTCTCTGTCTCCTCCCACTCTCCTTCCGTCGTCTATATTCTCTCCTTCGGCCTCGCTGTCTCTATGTCTAACCCTTCTTTTCTCTTTTTCCTCCAGCCCTAGGTCTATCCCTCCCTCTCTCCATAATGACTTTTCAATTTTATATATCAATATTTGTGCGTTGTTAGATGTATTATGTCATTCAAATTTCTCTCTCTTCTTCCACGCCTCTGTCTCTCCTCTCTCTCTCTCTTACAGTACATATAATTTTTGTTGCTCCCGTGCTGTGAGAGAGACATCTTCATAAAACTTCAATTTCCCCTGTGTGTGGTGTATTCCATCCAGAGAAATTGTAATTCTCAACTTGTAATTCTCAACTTCAACTTTTCTGGTAAGAAGCCATTAAATCTTCTGCAGGTGATGAACCTTTAATGGCATATATAAAGATATCCTCATTGCCCTACTGACGTGTCCTGGCTCAGACTGGCACACGTCAACATTATGTCTGCATCCCAACTTATGTGATGCAGTTTGAGAGGGAAACATAGCTAGCTCTTGCTCCCTCTATATAACTATCGTGAAGAATACGGTAGCTGCACATTGCTGTTGTATTCAATTCTGCTAAATAAATAAAAAACAATTCCCTTACTCCGACTCCTCCTACGTTTTCTTCCATGTTCTCTCTCTCTCTCTCTCTCTCTCTCTCTCTCTCTCTCTCTCTCTCTCTCTCTCTCTCTCTCTCTCTCTCTCTTCCACACACTATTTCTCTCTATCTCTCCCACCCTTCCTCTATTCCCTTTCTCTTGATGCTTCCTCCCCACTTGCACCGGGACAAGTTATTCCCAGGAATTTTGTTGCCAGTGGCTAAATTAACACCTGTGGTATTTTTCATTTATTTTGGGTTGATACGGCACTGTATTTGGGAGCTTCATTTTGTTAGTCTTTAGTATGTTTGTTTGTACACTTTAAATTATATATATATATATATATATATATATATATATATATATATCGTATATATTTCAACACGCTTGCTGTCTCCTACCGAGACATCATTCACACACAAATCACTGTCTTTGTAGAGGCGCGCAGATACGACAGTTCAGATGTCACTCCAAATAGACAATATCCCAAACCCATCCTTTAAAGTGCAGGCATTGTACTTCCCACCTCCAGGATTCAAGTCCGGCTAATTGGTTTCCCTGAATCCCTTCACAAAATATTACCCTGCTCACACTCCAACAGCTCGTCAAGTCTCAAAAACCCTTCGTCTCCACTCACTTTAATCTAACACGGTCACAAATGCCTGCTGTATATCCAAGCCCTCTATTACAGATTTATACACATACCAAGTCAACTTATTTTCCTCCGTCTTCTGTAAATGACAAAGCCATCTCAACAACCCCTCCTCAACCCTACGAATAAAATGAAATATATTTTTTTCGTTAGGTTCAGAACGATTTTTGCGAAATTATTGCATACACAAATTTTCGCTTGTCTTATATGGTAAGACGAGCGTTGCTATTTAAGCCAAAATCGCAAGTTTTACCTAATCGGCACGATATATATATATATATATATATATATATATATATATATATATATATATATATATATATATATATATATATATATATGTCGTCGATTAGGTAAACTACGATTTAACAAATACACTCTACCATATAAGACAAGTGAAATTTGTGTATCAATAATTTCAAAATCATTCTGAAATAACGAAAAATATATTTCATGTGTTTGTTTATTATTAAATTAATGTTAACGTGATCTAAAATATATTTAGTTGCGTTAGGCTAAATTAAATTGCTCTTGTTGTAATAAGGTTAGGTAGGTTTCAAAGTTTCTCTTGGTACAAAATTATAAATTCTTACATTAACATAAATGAAAATATATCTTAAACGTATAAGAGAAAATTTTAGAAGGACTTAATTTTAGATGAGTTCTTCTAATTGACTTTTACCTAATGGCACGACATATATATATATATATATATATATATATATATATGTCGTGCCGATTAGGTAAAACTGGTCAATTAGCAAGAACTCATTTAAAATTAAGTCCTTTCTAAAATTTTCTCTTATACGTTTAAAGATATATTTTTTCATTTATGTTAATGTAAGAATTTATAATTTTGTACCAAGAGAAACTTTGAAAACCTACCTAACCTTATTACAACAAGCGCAATTTAATTTAGCCTAACCCAACTAAATATATTTTAGATACGTTAACATTAATTTAATAATAAACAAACACAATGAAATATATTTTTTCATTATGTTCAGAATGATTTTGGCGAAATTATTGCATACACAAATTTTCACTTGTCTTATATGGCAAGAAGAGCGTTGCTATTTAAGCCAAAATCGCAAGTTTTACCTAATCGGCACGACAATATATATATATATATATATATATATATATATATATATATATATATATATATATATATATATATATATATATATATATATATATATATATAGAGAGAGAGAGAGAGAGAGAGAGAGATGCGTGAATATGGATAAACGATCGGAATTAGCAAGCCAAGCGCTCAAATCAATATACTGAGTTAAAACAGCTATGATACATAATTTACTTATAACATTATAATATTGCGCAAAAAAAACATATAGGAACAGAGAAAAATTGGAGCCTTCTGTGAGCAAAGTATTTCATTTGGTCTGTTGACCTGGCTTCTGAAATATATATGTGTTTTGAATACCTGTTCCCAGTAAATTGATGGAGGATTCGTCGCTGGAGTCATGTGCTGGAGGAAGGTACAACCCGACTGAATCTGTCGGTGGTCTCCCGTCCTGTGGTATAATTAATGTCTTTCGGCTGTCCACAGAGTTTGACCTGGTGAGGGACCTTAAGAACATTGGCCTTGTGCATAGTAATAAGGTCACCGACATCTCTCGGGAGTTTATGGCACTAGTGAAAAGAGAGATTAAACTAGGCAGTATGAAGGTGAGGGACGAGTTGTCTTGTACTGTCCTCGAATTTGTTCAGAAGACGGGGATGGGATTTGGGATAGGTCTGCTCTCTAGCAAGTGTGTACGCTTCTTGATACTATAAAGTTGGTTGCTACTTTGGAGAATTTCAAGAGTGTCATCATATGCTCTAACCCACTTACGTTTATTTTTTTTCTCTCTCTCTGTCTGTCTCTCTCTCTCTCTCTCTCTCTCTCTCTCTCTCTCTCTCTCTCTCTCTCTCTCTCTCTCTCTCTCTCTCTCTCTCTCTCTCTCTCTCTATCTCTCTTCTCTCTCTCTCTCTCTCTCTCTCTCTCTCTCTCTCTCTTTACACAAGGGTTTCTCTCTCACTTTTTTCTCTCTCATTTTATTTACCTTCCTCTAAACATCCCTTCATTCCATCCCCACATTCCGTCAAATCTCTCCTTCCTATTTTGTTTTATCATACCTTTCCTCTATTGTCAGTTAATCTCTTCTCCCTCTCTATTCCACCCTGAATCTGATCTCTCCTACACTCCTCCTTTCCCTCTCATCCTTCACACTATTAAGAAAGTGCTCGACCCCTGCACGTCAACACTGCTATGTACGTCCCCTCTGCAAGGAATAATGGATTACGTGTGCCCGCTGGCGAACAGGGAATGAGATACATGAATAAAAAAGAAGAGAAGGGGAAAACAGATTGTAATTTCTAACGAAAATTGGCAGGATGGCTTTTTGTTTACGAGCATATTTGAGATTATCTTGTTTTACCTACTTGAATTTGCTTGTTTTGAGCTTCACTTATAGGGAATGCTTCTTAAGTGGGCGCTCTCACTTGATATTAATGATTACTGGCCTCTTGAATCTCATTATATATGTTCTTAAAACTATTATATTCAGTTCGAGATGTACCCATGTTTAATATTTTCGTATTTTGTGTCTCACTTTCATCAGCGTCTATGACACTTTAGGCCAAGCAAATGCTAGTGTTCTGGAGACGATAACGAAGATGCAGATGTTATAGATAACGAAGATGTAGATGTTAACGATAACGAGGGAGAAGACGGCGCAGTGATTTTCAGGGATTACATCTAGAATTATTGTCATTGTATTTGAAGCGCTAAACAAGTGTGCCTTATTCAGTCCAATATGTGTTAGAAGCTCGATCCTCCGTCCAATAACTGCAAACAGACTCGCTATCATTCAGTGTTATTCACTTATCCCTAAAATTCTGGAAAGATTGGAGAAGTTAGGCAAGACGGGTTAAGGTGAAGAAACTGATTCCGAGTTTACAAAATAGCAAGAAGATGGTAAGAAACAGTAGTATACGGAACTGAAGATTAAAGTTATGAATAAAAGAAAGAAATATAGATTAAGTTAGTGTGTCTATATGTTTTGGAAGGAGGAAAAAAAGTGGTAGGAGTTTTGAAGAATCCGTTGCAAGCAACAAATTTGTCAGTGATAATAAAATTGGGAAAGTATGAAAATATTGTGGTGTATGGGTGAAATATGTTTTTTGTTCGTTCCAACAAGGAAGAGGCTGGAGGCTGTGGTACTGATTTGTCTGAGATCCTTGTATGGTACGAAAATTCTGTGGAGAATAAGGACTGAAGATTGAAGACGATATTGTTAGAATAAACTGTATAATTCATAGACCAGAAGAGGAGTTGTCGAGACTATATGATCATAGAGCAAGAATGAGGGCAGAATATGTTGATTTAGATGGTATGTAAATTTGGGGTGAGTGGATGGAAGGAGATGTGCGAGGTAGTAGCTACGAGCTTCAATATACAACATTTAAACGTAAGTCTATTAAAGAACGGTAAAATGTATGAACCCGTTAAGGAAAAGCAAACTGTTGGACTTGTATTTTATAGGTAAGAAGTACAATATCTTTACTTTGTACGTCTGTTAATTATGCTACCACTTGGTTGGCGAATACTGAAAACATTATGCCTGTATACTTGGAAAACAGTTACAAAGCGAACGATTGTTAATGTTTTTTCTTCTTTGATTCAACCAGTTTCGATGATAATCTCTCGAAATATAAAAAGAACCTAATGAATAGGTATTTATTTAAGTGAGGGAACAAGTAATGATCAGAGAACTGTAAGTCTACGGATATTGCAACCCACGTTTAACTATCTTATATTTATTATGATATATAATTATAATACATGTGTATGTGTGGGTTTGAGTTTAGGGGTTTAGGAGGCTGGAAGTGTCAACGGAGAGAGGGAGAGAGAGAGAGAGAGAGACAGACAGACAGAGAGACAGGGAGAGAGAGAGAGAGGGAGAGACAGAAATCAATGTTCCGACCATCAAATATTTTGCAATCACCCTGAGCGCTTTGGAGAGCTCCGACCACCAAGATTTCAGACAAGATGATTATCATTATTATTATTATTATTATTATTATTATTATTATTATTATTATTATTATTATTATTATTATTATTATTATTATTATTATTATTATTATTATCATTATAATAATGAGGAAGTGCTAAGTCAGTAGGATTCCCACAGGTCCTGAGGAACAGAAGGTTAGTCAGATCTGATCCAAGGAAAGGTAACGGTGTAGCTCAAATTACTTGGATCAAGAGACTTTTACCAGCGTGTTTTCGCTGCCCTTAACGGGTTCTTCGCAGCCTTATTTAACCTTGACAGTGGCCTAGGTTTCCGCCTCTGGCCTCCAGGAAGTAATAACTAGCAGTAACAACTTCCAAAAGAAAACACATCTTCAGACTATGTTTCCTGTTTTTATAATTATTAAAGATTTAGATTCTGGAGTCGCTTTTTAAAGCTCGAAAACAGGTCGTATTCTTGAATGTAATCCGTGTAGGCCGTAGCGCCGTCTTGTGGCCTGAATGACCCGTGTTGATCTAGATACTTTTGAGTACCGAACGACATTTGTTGACCGAACGACGTGTGTGGACCGAACGACGTGTGTGGACCAAACGACGTGTGTGGACCAAACGACGTGTGTGGCCCAAACGACGTGTGTGGACCGAACGACGTGTGTGGACCAAACGACGTGTGTGGACTGAACAACTTGTGTGGACCAAACGACGTGTGTGGACCAAACGACGTGTATGAACTTACGAAAAATAACAGAGGAGAGCTTGAACGGAACTTCCGTGCGTGTTGAGCAATAATCAGTGATCAAGGACGGCCAGAAACGTCATCCGAAGTTTCATCTCCCTCTTGGTACTTAGTGGTGAATTGGTCCAGCCACGGAATCGTGATTTAAGAACAGAAAAATATTCTCTGAAACACTGTTATAGGTGAGGAAACACTTTTCTCGTTTATTGTGTTTTCCTTTTGATATCCTGACTTGTAATATACGCCGCTCCTAACTGAACAAGTGATTTTATCATGTTTAGATCATTTAGAGGAAAGATTTCTTAGTACTGACTGTGTGTGTGTGTGTGTGTGTGTGTGTGTGTGTGTGTGTGTGTGTGTGTGTGTGAGTGAATGTGCGTAAAAAAACTTTCTACATTAACATTTCAATACGATTTATACCGGGTTATATTTCGACTGGCGAGTGGTCCAATTCTGTGTGAGTTTTGGGCGTTTATCGTCACAGAGTCTGAACGCCACCGAACACAGTATGTACACAGGAAGGGACCCTCGACTCGCTGGACAATACCACCCAACAATACAATTCGAGAGAACCCTCTAACAATTCCATTCAACAATTTCATCCAAAAATGAAATCCAGCGATTTTCATCCAACAATTCCATCAAAATATATAGGAAAAAATTCTAACAAAGCTATTCACCAGCAGCTTTCATTGATGTATAGCAAACATCCACTACACTACTTGCAACACCCACTACAATACCTGCAATACTCACTACACTACATCCAACACCCACAACACTACCTCCAACACCCACTATACTACATCCAACACCTACTACAATACCTCCAACACCCACTACATTTCCTCCAACACCCACTACATTTCCTCCATCACACACTACACTACCTGCAATACCCACTACACTTTCTGCAACACCCACTACACTACCTGCAACACCCACTACACTACCAGCAACACCTACTACACTATCTGCAACACCCACTACACTACCAGCAACACCCACTACACTACTTGCAACACCCACTACACTACCTGCAACACCCACTACACTACCTGCAACACCCACTACACTACCTGCAACACCCACCACACTACCTGCAACACCCACTACACTACCTGCAACACCCACTAAACTACCTGCAACACCCATTACCCTACCTGCAACTCCCACTACACTTTCTCTAACACCCACTACACTACCTCCAACACCCACTGTACAACCTACGACACCACTGCACCACCTACAACACTACTACACCAGAAAGAACGAGAGAGAGTGTGTACTCACCTAGTTGTGGTTGCAGGGGTCGAGTCATAGCTCCTGTGTGTGTGTGTGAGTGCGCATGTGTGTGTGAATGTGTTTGTATGTTTGCGTTTATGTACATGTACGTATGTATTTATGCACTTACCTATTTGTGGTTTCAAAGGAGGGGGTCGAGTTTCAGCCTTTATATATGCATGTTTGCATGTTTGTATCAATGTACGTATATATCCATGTATATATCCATGTACAGAGGTATGTATGCACGTATCTATTTATTCCCTATATATGTATCCATGTATTCACGGATGTATATATTTGACATATGTATATATGTATACATGTAGGAATATGTGTGATATACAAATCTGAAATATTTTTTGTATTATTTTCTTTTTATTCGTTATCATCATCATCATTATCATACTCGTTTCCTTTTTTTGCTTTAGTCTTCTTCCTCCTCCTCCTCCTCCTCATCCCCTTCTTCCTCCTCCTCCTCCTCATCCCCTTCTTCCTCCTCTCACTCTTCTTGTTTTTCCACACTTCTTTCTTCTCCTCGGCACTACCAACACTCTTGCCTCTACTCTCCTGTTTACCATAATCTTCTCATCAGCTTGTGGACGCTACTGCTTCTATACCACCACCACAACCACCACCTCTACCACCACTACCACCACCACCACCACCACTACCACTACCACCACCACAACCACCACCTCTACCACCACTACCACCACCACCACCACCACTACCACTACCACCACCACAACCACCACCTCTACCACCACTACCACCACCACCACCACCACTACCACTACCACCACCACTACCACTACCACCACCACCACCACCACTACCACCACCACTAATACCACCACTACCACCAGCACTACCACCACCACCACTACCACCACCACTACCAGTAGACAAACACACACAGGTGAGGAAAGACTTGCGTATTTCGAGCTCCAGCTGAGATCGTCTTTAGCAGAGTGCAAGAATGAGAAAAAATAAAGTTTATACGAATGTCAGGTGAGAGGTACAGAGGCGTTTCCTGTAGTTAATTAGTTATATGTGATAGACATTGGGAACAGAGCTCATGCGACTACAAATAGAAACTCAGTGCTCAGTCCTCTTTGATCCTTACAATTAAGGATCCTCTCGACCTACTGGTGAATCAACACTCTATTTGATCGTCTAATGATTCTACACTCTCCACGTTGCAAAAATTATGTTTATGCTGAAGAAGTTGTCAATTTATAATTGATCTCCCAGAGTTTATATATATATATATATATATATATATATATATATATATATATATATATATATATATATATATATATATATATATATATATATATATATATATATATATACGTGACGAATAAGTAAAACTAATAATTTTGTACCAAAACAACCTTAGAAAACTTACCTAACCTTATTATAACAAGCGCAATTTAATTTAGCCTAATCCAACTAATCCTGCTCCATGAGCTTTATCGTACCTCTTCATAAATCTATGTATGGATCCTGCCTCCACTACATCACTTCCCAGACTATTCCACTTCCTGACAACTCTGTGACTGAAGAAATACTTCCTAACATCCCTGTGATTCATCTGAATCCAACTTCCAATTTTGACCCCTTCTTGCTGTGTGTGTGTGTGCGTGTGTATGTGTGTGTGTGTAACTTTGTTCAGATATATATCATCTTTCTCTACCCAGTTATATAATTAATCATACCCTAATTAACATTCCTACAGGATGATAATGAGTAAGCTATCACTGGAGGGCTGGTAGGGGTTCTCAGCTACTCTTATAGACTCTATGGTGAAAAAAAAATGTGCTCATTTATATGTAACGATCATCTTTTTTAATATAATGTATTGATTATCGTGAATAATAGTATGACCCAAAAAAATGCCATGCTGTATGATTAGGAATTGTAAATGCCGCAATTATGCACAATCATTAATGAGCTCTTTCACAAGCACCTCCATTCCCTACAACCACCACCACCGCCACCACCACCACCACCACCACCACCGCCACCACCACCACCACCGTCACTACCACCACCACCACCACCATCACTATCACTGCCAAAACCACCACCACTATCACGAATTTTGGTACTTAAGACGCAGGCTTGAGAAATGGGTTGTCAAGCCAATACAAATAATATAATAACTTAGAAGGTATATATAAGAAATTGAGGTGAAAGAGCATAAACACTTCTGCACGTCTACTGGCCCATGCTAGTGGTGGTTGTAGTAGTAGTAGTAGAATTAGTAGTAGTAGTAGTAGAGAATTAGTAGTAGTAGAATTAGTAGTAGTAGTAGTAGAATTAGTAGTATTAGTAGTAGAATTAGTAGTAGCAGTAGTAGAATTAGTAGTATTAGTAGTAGAATTAGTAGTAGTAGTAGAAACAGTAGTAGTAGTAGAATTAATAGTAGTAGTAGTAGCAGTAGTCGTAGTAGCAGTAGTAGTACTAGTTGTAGTAGTACTAGTTGTAGTAGGATCATAAGAGGTAACTCGTGGTTGCTTTGTGATGACTTAGTTTATTGTTCCCAGAACTGCTAATATTTGCTTTTTAAAAGTCCATGAAATTAACATTCCTGATAATTGAAAAGACTCGTCTGCGAGTGTTTTGGTCCTTAACACTAGACGGACGTCAGGAGGCAAATAATCGCAAACGAAAATGCCGTGAATCATCTTGAAACGAGACCTCCTTAGAACAATAAACCAAGTTATCACATAGTAACGAAGAGTTACCTGTAATATTCTTCCTACTACTATTACTGCTATTGTTACTACTACTACCTTTTCAACTACTACCACTAGCATGGGCAAGTAGGCCTCTGCATTGCTTATGTTACTTCTCTTTACTTTGTTTTATATATGTACTCACAGTGTCCTTGCATTTGTTTTGATAAAACTCTTGCAGAGCGAAACGCTTCCTCTGTGAAATGTCTCTTTAAGTATATATGTATTATTTTGCCTAACAAGAACAAAAATAGACTTTGAAATAATTAGTTTGATTACATATATTCATTCACCAATTGCAATGCAGACAATATACAAAATGTACTAAGAATGTCAAAACAAGTCATTTCAATAATGAATAGTGAATACACTAATTACTAAGGAGTGAAAAGTATAAGCACTGAGAAGCAGAGGTCACAAACATATTATTCGTTAGATGGCCTCAGAGAGTGTGAATTAAAAAAGTAACTAATACAGAGAAAGTGATGAAACCGCCGCCTCCAGCTCTCCCCTGAGCATTCAGAATGCAAGAGCACGCCTAGCATGTCATCCACTAGGTGGCTCTGATCACCGCGCTTACAGCTGACAAATCTGACTACAGGATAGTGGCTTTTTCTTGGAAGCCCCGAATAAATTCCTGTGTTCCTGGTGCACACATCCACAAGCACCACCAACGACGACACCAACACCAGCACTACCGCCAACAACAACAGCCCCCCACCACCACCACCACAACTACAACTACAACTGCCATGACCACTGCCACCGCCGCGAATGTGATGCCAAAAGTTATATTAAGAAATTACAGAAAGTTTATTTTTATTGTGAAAGATGTGCTCGCTTGCTTGTTTGTATATTATAGTGTGAGTGTGTGTGTGTGTGTGTGTGTGTGTGTGTGTGTGTATGTGTGTGTGTGTATGCGTGTGTGTATGTATGTGTGTGTGTGCGTGTGTGTATTTTTTCAAGTTCATACATTCACAAGACGAGGCACCCGGAAATGCTAGTAAGTGATCTGGAAAAGTTCTTGAGCGGCGCAGGTAAGACGCCTGTCCTACTTCAAACAGGAAGACTAAGGATGTCAGAAACTGTCAGAAAAATTTATTTCTCCCTTTTCTGAACCCGAGCTGGGATCAGCAGACAGAGGATCGAGCCTGTCACTCCTTGCGCTGAATAACCCCACTCTGTTTAAGCGCCTCATGAAAAACAACAAGAGGCTGTCAGAGAGGCCTTGTTGAAAGTCATGCTAGCTACACTCGTGGAAAAAATTACACTCTCCTCTGTGAGATGAGGGAAGGTTTCGGACGTATGAAAGAGGTAGCAGCAACAAGATGGATAACATTGGTTACTGGGAAGTACCATCATCAGGGGAATTATTTGGTGTTCATAGGTGGTCATGAGAAAGGAATGACACCTGTAAACGCAACACCTGTGCTAATTGAGGTCTCGTACTGCGATCGAAAATTTGTGTGAGTGCTTTTGTGTGTGTGTGTGTGTGTGTCAGAGAGAGAGAGAGAGAGAGAGAGAGAGAGAGAGAGAGAGAGAGAGAGAGAGAGAGAGAGAGAGAGAATGGACAAAGAAAGATTTATGAAGCCGACAAGACGATGCCAAGAAAGAGGACTGCCGATGGAACACGGGCGCTTCTCCAAGACACTAAGGAAAAAAAATCGGTGAATCAAATGTAGGATAGCGACACGAACAGTTTTACAGGAAGAGAAAGAATCCACCACAAGACATTGAGGAGAAACCAAAAACGAATTTATTCCATGACTTCGTTGAATAAAGTTTCTTAAAAATAATGTAACTTGCGAGAGAGAAAAGTCCACACAAAATTCTCTTAAGCCTTGACGCAAGGTCTCAAGAAGGCTTTGACGCATAATCTAATGAAGAGAAGAGAAAAGCCTTGAGAAGGTGGACCCACGAGAGGCAGCGAAGCGGAGGATGGAAGAAGAATGCTACGAGAGGACTAGAAGACTAGGGAGAAGACTAGCAAGAAGACTAGCGAAGAACTTCGTCTTGTGAGGTGTAGAGGGAGCCATCACAGGGACGAGGCACTGCCGTGTGCAATTTTCAGGTCTATGAAGCCCAAGTCAACAACTGCAGTGGTGACGTCTCCTGCACCACAATGCAGGTGCATGCTGCATTGTGAGCAAGACATACATACAGAGAGACGTACACTCAAACACGTACGCACACACACACACACACATACACACACACACACACATACACACACACACACACACACACACACACAACACACTCACACACACACACACACACACACATATTAAATATAATAGAAATGCTCTCGTGGGCTAAAAGAGTTAAAATATAGACACGATGTTCACACATTAGATCATTCAACTATACGATATCACAAATATAGTAAATAAAAAAAATAGCTCCATCAACAGAGATCACACGAAGAAGAAGATAACTGTACCAAATGGATACTGTATTTTTTCTCACAGTGTAACAACAATTTTAACAATTATAAGATTGAATAAATACTGAAGATCGGACACTGCGAGCGCATTTGTGTTAAACAAACATGAAATAAGTAATCGCAAGTAGATAATCACAAGAAAGTTAGTTGTAAAGAAGAAATCACAAATAGGCAATCACGAAAAGTCTAGCACAAATACAATTTCACTTTTAGCTAATTAGAGATAGATAAACGGTTATATATCTGACTCCAAGAACACCACAAGTCAGAGTTTTATTAAAAGCCTTTAAATGAGTCTCTGAATATACTGATATACTATAGAGAATTTTGTTTTTCAAACTTCCGAAGATAATGAACCCACCGTAATGGTCAGCCATTATCAAGGTTTTATTTCCCTTCAGCAGACACTATAACCAAGAAATCGATAATTGCTCTCTCACCTCTCCCTCCTAACTCCCCCCCTCTTAATTCCTCTCACCGATTTTCTCTCTCATCCTTTCTAGCATTCCGTCTCCCTTCTGTCCCTCCCATTCTTTCTCCTGTATTTGCCTCCTATGCTTTCTCTTCTCGTTCCCTTCCATCTTGTTCATCCATTCTGGCATCCCCTCTCCCACATGCTTCACTCCTAGTTTCTTCATTATCCCTTCCCATTCTTCTCCTTCCTATCTTCATACCCCTCTTTTCATTTTTCACACACCCTTCTCTTAGCCCTTCCCGTTCTTCATTGATCCCCCTTCCCATTCTGTCTGCCTGTCTCTCCCTCTCTCTCTCTCTTTCTCTCTCTCTATATATACTTTCTATATTCAGCTATTCTATCCTTGACTCATACACCTAGCATCTATGTGCACTTCTAAGTCCACACCTAGGCTAGGTGTTTAACATGTACAACATTCCCTCTCTCTCTCGCTCTCTCTCTCTCTCTCTCTCTCTCTCTCTCTCTCTCTCTCTCTCTCTCTCTCTCTCTCTCTCTCACACGAAAGGTTCCTTAATTATGTATCAATTAGTGGTGTGGGTGGATCATGTGCCGGACCAGACGGTCGTCTCATCAACCGCAAAGTTTACCCTCATTAACGACAACCAGCTCGAATTTCACCCCGATCTCCCATACCCTCCCTCACCCCCTCCCCTCCCAACACTCCCTATCCCCTCTCTCTCCTTATTTCCGTTTCTTTTCTCCTCTTCCTCATTCCATTCCTCACCTTTCCCATTTTAGTGATACCCTCCCTTCTCAATTCTAAATCCCTCAGTTTACTCCTCACTTACAAAACTACCTGCTTCTGTTTTTTTCCCGTCTTTTCCTCTTTCTCTCTGTCTCGGTTCTTCATGCTTTTCCTCTTATCCATCCAAATACTCTTCCCTCTTTCACTTCTTTCATCCATAACCTCTCTTCTGTTTTTTATGTTCTTTTTCCATACCTTTCCTCCTCTTTCACTTCATTCATACATAATCTCCCTCCTTTTTTTTTTACTTTCCTGTTCAATTTTCTTCCCTTTCCCCTTTTACTTCCCTTCCTCTTTAACTTGCTTCTTCTTTAGCCTCCCTCCTTTCACCTCCCTTTTCCACGACCTCACCATCTCCTTCCCTTCTCTTTCTATTTCCTTCCATATCTTCCTCCCTTTCTCCCTCTGCATTTGTGTAATTACCTTGTTTAATTGGCTGGTGTTGAACTACAGCTCTTTGGCCAGCCTACTAAATTTGGTCGAATGCCATGATGGTTGAAATGGTTCAATGGTGGCAAGCTTCAGAACCAGCTTTAATTGGATCGACATTTCGCTCCAAGTATAGATTTGTGAAGCACCAACAGAAGCGTGTTCCGCAGCCTTTGTTCTTGTCTTCACCCAAACTGATAGGATCTTGTTCCTTTGTTTATACTTATAAATCCGTGTTTGTCGTCTGCCTCCTCAGTCCCGTGGTCAGTCTAGTTCCACGTCACTTTATAAATCATTTAGAATGTCTTCGTCATTCGTATGGGCGTCCAGCTTCCACCTGTGGGATACTGTGTAGAGCTTAGCCGACGTAGGATCGTGTCTTCCATCACTCCATGCGCTAAGTCACCCACACGGTTTTTGCACTTCATGAAATACAGTACTGTGCAAGAATCGCACCTGTGTTCCCTAGTTCTAAGACATCCTCTGGAAATATTTCTTCGTTCGGCAGTAGTCTAGAAGCATACTTTGAAAATTTCTTCAGGTTTGTTGTGTGTTTGCTTGTGTGCTGGTTCATCACTGGTGCCGCGTACTCGATGACTGGTCGTACATATATTGAGAGGTTATTTAATAAAGTCGATGCTTGATAGCCCATGTTATGTAGCTGACGTCTTCCACTTTATGCTGCTGCAGGTGACAGGTGTTGCATGATGTCCATGCTCAAATCCCTGTCTAATTTCCCTCTCTCCAAGTTCCATTAATTTGGATTTGTTGGGGTTGAGCTAAAGTTGCCATTTATTTCACTAGTCCTAAAGTTTCACACGCCTCCCTGACTCGTATCAATGTGTTATATATATATATATATATATATATATATATGTCGTGCCGATTAGGTAAAACTTGCGATTTTGTCTTAAATAGCAACGCTCATCTTGCCATATAAGACAAGCGAAAATTTGTGTATGCAATAATTTCGCCAAAATCATTCTGAACCTAACGAAAAAAATATATTTCATTGTGTTTGTTTATTTTTAAATTAATGTTAACGTATCTAAAATATATTTAGTTGGGTTAGGCTAAATTAAATTGTCCTTGTTGTAATAAGGTTAGGTAAGTTTTCAAAGTTTCTCTTGGTACAAAATTATAAATTCTTACATTAACATAAATGAAAAAAATATATCTTTAAACGTTTAAGAGAAAATTTTAGAAAGGACTTAATTTTAGATGAGTTCTTGCTAATTGACCAGTTTTACCTAATCGGGACGACATATATATATATATATATATATATATTTTGATTAGATAAATTATTTTTTAAATAGTAAGTCTGCCTTAATAAAACTGAAAATTTGTTAAAGCAACTTTCCATAAAAATATTCTGAACATACTGAACATAACGAAAAATATATTTCATTGTGTTTGTTTATTATTAAATTATTGTTAACGTATCTAAAATATATTTAGTTGGGTTAGGCTAAATTAAATTGCGCTTGTTGTTATAAGGTTAGGTAGGTTTTCAAAGTTTCTCTTGGTACAAATTTATAAATTCTTACATTAACATAAATGAAAAAATATATCTTTAAACGTATAAGAGAATTTTTTAGAAAGGACTTAATTTTAGATGAGTTATTGCTAATTGACCAGTTTTACCTAATCGGCACGACATATATATATATATATATATATATATATATATATATATATATATATATATATATATATATATATATATATATATATATATATATATATATATATATATATATATATATATATATATATAAATATATCTTTAAACGTATAAGAGAAAATTTTAGAAAGGACTTAATTTTAGATGAGTTCTTGCTAATTGACAGTTTTACCTAATCGGCACGACATATATATATATATATATATATATATATATATATATATATGTCGTGCCGATTAGGTAAAACTGGTCAATTAGCAAGAACTCATCTAAAATTAAGTCCTTTCTAAAATTTTCTCTTATACGTTTAAAAGATATATTTTTCATTTATGTTAATGTAAAATTTATAATATATATATATATATATATATATATATATATATATATATATATATATATATATATATATATATATATATATATATATATATGTCGTGCCGATTAGGTAAAACTGGTCCATTAGCAAGAACTCATCTAAAATTAAGTCCTTTCTAAAATTTTCTCTTATACGTTTAAAGATATATTTTTTTAATTTATGTTAATGTAAAAATTTATAATTTTGTACCAAGAGAAACTTTGAAAACCTACCTAACCTTATTACAACAAGTGCAATTTAATTTAGCCTAACAAAACTTAATATATTTTAGATACGTTAACATTAATTTAATAATAAACAAACACAATGAAATATATTTTTTTCGTTATGTTCAGAATGATTTTGGCGAAATTATTGCATACACAAATTTTCACTTGTCTTATATGGCAAGGTGAGCGTTGCTATTTAAGCCAAAATCGCAAGTTTTACCTAATCGGCACGACATATATATATATATATATATATATATATATATATATATATATATATATATATATATATATATATATATATATATATATATATATATATATTTTTAAATGAAGCATATATGTGAACAGTATTTATATAAAGGTAGGGAAGTTTTCATTGCATTTATGAATTTAAAAAAGGCATATGATAGAGTGGATAGGGGAGCAATGTGGCAAATGTTGCAAGTGTATGGAATAGGTAGTAAGTTACTGAATGTTGTAAAGAGTTTTTATGAGGATAGTGAGGCTCAGGTTTGGGTGTATAGGAGAGAGGGAGATTATGTCCCGGTAAAAGTAGGTCCTAGACAGGGATGTGTAATGTCACCATGGTTGTTTAATATATTTATAGATGAGGTTGTAAAAGAAGTAAATGCTAGGGTGTTGGGGAGAGGGGTGGGATTAAATTATGGGGAATTAAATACAAAATTTGAGTTGACACAGTTACTTTTTGCTGATGATACTGTGCTTATGGGAGATTCTAAAGAAAAGTTACAAAGGTTAGTGGACGAGTTTTGGAGGGTGTGTAAAGGTAGAAAGTTGAAAGTGAATATAGATAAGAGTAAGGTGATGAGTGTATCAAACGATTTAAATAAAGAAAAAAATGGATATCACATTATAGAAGAAGTGAATGTTTTCAGATATTTGGGAATTGACTTGTCAGCGGATGGGTTTATGAAGGATGAGGTTAACCATAGAATTGATGAAGGAAAAAGATGAGTGGTGTGTTGAGGTATCTGTGGAGACAAAAAGCGTTATCCATGGAGGCAAAGAAGGGAATGTACGAAAGTATAGTGGTACCAACACTATTATATGGGTGTGAAGCATGGGTTGGAAATGCTGCAGTGAGGAGGCGGCTGGAGGCAGTGGAGATGTCCTGTCTAAGTGCAATGTGTGGTGTAAATATTATGCAGAAAATTCGGAGTGTGGAAATTAGAAGGAGGTGTGGAGTTACTAAAAGTATTAGTCAGAGGGCTGAAGAGGGGTTGTTGAGGTGGTTTGGTCATTTAGAGAGAATGAATCAATGTAGAATGACTTGGAGAGCGTATAAATCTGTAGGGTAAGGACGGCGTGGTAGGAGTCGTCCTCGAAAAGGTTATAAGTAAGTAAGTAAGTAAGTAAGTTTATTCAGGTATACACAAATACATTTACATACATTATCATACATACCAGCATATGTGTAGAGAACCTAGGATAACCCAAAAAAGTCAGACAGAGTGACTTATTTCCATTGGGGTCCCTTTTACACTATAATATTTTACATTGTAGGATATATATGTTATTATATTATAAAGGATATATGTATACTAGGAATAAGGTAAAAAGAGTTATTTACATATACATGTGTGTTAGCTAAAAAAATAAAAAATCATTCTCCTCCCTTTCTGTCGCTACATTCATTAGGTACCTTTTGGTTCTCTTCTTGAACTGGCTCATGCTATGACTGGCTTTGACATGTGCAGGCAGTCTGTTCCATTCCTTTATTGCTGTACAATAAAGGGTGTTTGAAGCCTGGCCATTGACTGTGGGAACTACAAAGTTGTGCTCTCTTCCTCTAGTACTATGACTGCTTTGGTTCCCAGCCTTGACAAAATTGGCAGCAAGATATTGATTTAATTTAAGTTGTTTTACTCTGTCTTCAATATTCAGCATATCCAATTGTTGTAATACATCCTGGCCTACATGCTCTCTTGGACCCAGGTCCAGGATGAATCTTACCATTTTGTTCTGGGTGATTTGCAGCTTATCTTTCAGTTTTTTTGTCAAGGCAGAGTACCATGAAGAGCAAGCGTAGTCAATATGACATTGTATAAGGGCTAGACATAGGGTCCTGCGAGCCTCAGTAGGTAGACACTGTGCTTGTCTGTAGAGGAACTTCAGTCTGGCATTCGCTTTCTTTACTACACTGTTCCCTATCAATTCTCCTGACATGCATGGGTCAAAGGGGATTCCCAGATATTTTACTGAGGAAACTGAAGTGATGGATTCCCATTACACCGGATATTAAAATTATTTACCCTGCTCAGTTTATATTTCGTGCCAAAGAGTATGGCTTCTGTTTTCCCTAGATGTAACGATAGTTTGTTGTCTACTAACCATTTGCTGCAGGATCAAGTTCCAGTGTTAATACATTAGCTATATCTTGTGGGTCTTTACCTGACACTAACAGAGCACTGTCATCCGCATACAGTAGGAGTTTGCACTTGACACTGATGGGCATATCATTTACATAACACAGGAATAATAAAGGACCCAGAATACTACCTTGGGGAACTCCACATGCTATCGGCAGTGGTTCTGATTCCGTTTTGTTGATTTTGACAATTTGTTTCCTGTTGCTAAGATAGGACTTAAACCAGTCTGTGGAACCTATGCCGATAGCTTGAAGTTTCTTACATAATATATTGTGGTTGACAGTATCGAAGGCCTTTTGCAAGTCTAAAGTTACCATTCCTATGAGGTTCCCTATAGACATTTCAGTTCTCATGTAATCCATCAGATTAATTAGGGAGGTGTCGGTTGAGTAAGATCTCCTAAAGCCTGATTGGTAACTATGAAGAATGTTGTTGTCACTAAGATATTTAACTACTTGACAGTACACAGCCCTCTCTAGAATTTTGGATATTACACTGAGTATACTAACAGGCCTATAGTTGCTGACATCAGACCTACTATTTTTTGAAGATAGGAGTAACTCTGGCCTCCTTGAACCCCTCTGGCACTGTATTAGTGGTGATGGACAAATTTATTATGTGAGCAATGGGGATTGCCAGTTCAGATGCACCATCCTTTAGGAATTTAGACGGGATGTTATCTGGGCCGGTGCTCTTAATTGGGTTTAACCTGCTTAGTTCTTTTTGCACGAAGTCATGAGATACACTTACTAGTTGACAACTGTTTGGAGTTACTCCTTTATTGGTATAGTATGTTTTAAATTTATCAGAGTCTGTGTTAAAGGTATTTGATGCAGCTGGTAGCTTACTTACTAGTGTTGATGCGACAGTTGTGTAGTATGAATTAAAACAATTTGCCACTTTAGTTGTTTCGTGGCATACCTCGTTATCGACATTTAGAACTATGTTAGATCTATCTACGGGTTTATGGTTGGAGGGAAGGGGTAAAGGATGTTTTGTGGGCGAGGGGCTTGGACTTCCAGCAAGCATGTGTGAGAGTGTTAGATAGGAATGAATGGAGACGAATGGTTTTTGGGACCTGACGATCTGTTGGAGTGTGAGCAGGGTAACATTTTGTGAAGGGATTCAGGGAAACCAGTTAATTGATTTAGTTGGACTTGAGTCCTGGAAATGGGAAGTACAATTCCTGCACTTTAAAGGAGGGGTCTGGGATAGTGACAGCTGGGAGGGACTTATTCTCAGCTGTCGTATCTGAGCGCCTCTGCAAAGACAGTGATTATGTATGAGTGAGGTGAAAGTGTTGAATGATGATGAAAGTATTTTTCTTTTTTGGGATTTTCTTTCTTTTTGGGTCACCCTGCCTCGGTGGGAGACGGCCGACTTGTTAAATATATATATATATATATATATATATATATATATATATATATATATATATATATATATATATATATATATCAAATCTTCCTCTACTTTTCCTTCAATCTTTCAACGCTCCGTCACCTGGTCTTAATGACCCACCAGTCTGAAGCACGAGAATCAGCTCTCCGGTGCCGTATTGCACCTCCGCAGATGTCAGATGCTAGTGTCCTT
The DNA here is from genome assembly GCA_009830355.1 of Cherax destructor. Classification (NCBI taxonomy): domain Eukaryota; kingdom Metazoa; phylum Arthropoda; class Malacostraca; order Decapoda; family Parastacidae; genus Cherax; species Cherax destructor. The sequence goes on along the minus strand of WNWK01004403.1, from coordinate 48,305 downwards.
CGTGTCAACAGGATTCACAAGTGTAGGCGAGAGATTGGTGTTTTGAAACACCTATTGTACAGGTCTTGTACAATAGGTGCAGAAGTGTATTTTTGAATACCATAAATTGAGCCTCATGCGTTTTTCGCCATATGCTGAATAAAAAACATTAAGTTCTATACGATGAGTGTCAAGCTTTCAGAACCAAAACATTGCCTTCCAACACGTATAACACGTACCGAACAGGGAATACGGAATACATAAGGAATTAGGGAGCAACATAAGGTGCTGGTGGGGAATGCAGGGAGGAAAACAAAGAGATTAACTATGAAATTCCTGGCTTTAGAAAAATTTCCCCCCTTTAAAAAGGGACGATTTTACTAGTTGGAGCTTGTTAGGCAATCTTTGTGTAGTTTCTCGGCGAGATTCTTCAAGAACGTCAGTGTCGAGAGGAAGTTTAGGATAATTTACATTCCCCTCGCTCAGAGGACTGGACTTAAAGGAAGGTCCCTCTCATTGACAAATTCTTCTCTCGGTCGATGAAAGACAAATATATATATATATATATATATATATATATATATATATATATATATATATATATATATATATATATATATATATATATATATATATATATATATATATGTCGTGCCGATTAGGTAAAACTGGTCAATTAGCAAGAACTCATCTAAAATTAAGTCCTTTCTAAAATTTTCTCTTATACGTTTAAAGATATATTTTTTTCATTTATGTTAATGTAAGAATTTATAATTTTGTATCAAGAGAAACTTTGAAAACCTACCTAACCTTATTACAACAAGCGCAATTTAATTTAGCCTAACCCAACTAAATATATTTTAGATACGTTAACATTAATTTAATAATAAAGAAACACAATGAAATATATTTTTTTCGTTATGTTCAGAATGATTTTGGCGAAATTATTGCATACACAAATTTTCACTTGTCTTATATGGCAAGATGAGCGTTGCTATTTAAGCCAAAATAGCAAGTTTTACCTAATCGGCACGACATATATATATATATATATATATATATATATATATATATATATATATATATATATATATATATATATATATATATATATAGTGCAAGAACCCTTTGAAAATTAAGTCCTTTCTAAAAAAATTCTTGTACGTTTAAATATATTTTTTTTTAATTTATGTTAATGTAAAAATTAATTTTGTATGAAAATTAAATATATTTTAGATAAGTTTACAGTAATTTAATATTAATAAACAAATACAATGAAATATATCTTTTCATTAGGTTCAAAATTATTTTGCGTAATTATTGTATACACAAATTTTCGCTTGCCTTATTCGGCAAAATCGCAAGTTTTACCTATTCGGAACGAATATATATATATATATATATTATATATATATATATATATATATATATATATATATATATATATATATATATATATATATATATATATATATATATATATATGTATATATACATACATATATATATATATATATATATATATATATATATATATATATATATATATATATATATATATATATATATATATACATATATATATATATTATTTTAATTATTATTAACACATCGGCCGTTTCCCACCAAGGCAGGGTGGCCCGACAAAGAAAAACTTTCATCATCGTTCACTCCATCACTGTCTTGCCAGAGGCGTGCTTACACTACAGCTACAAAACTGCAAAATTTACACCCCTCCTTCAGAATGCCGGCACTGTACTTCCCATCTCCAGGAATCAAGTCCGTCCAGCCGATTTCCCTGAAACCCTTCATCAATGTTACCTTGCCTGCACTCCAACAGCACTTCAAGTCCTAAAAATCATTTGTCTCCATTCGCTCCTATCTAACACGCTCACGCACGCTTGCTGGAAGTCCAAGCCCCTCGCACACAAAACTCCTTTACCCCCTCCATCCATCCTTTTTTAGGCCGACCCCTACTCCGCCTTCCCTCCACTACAGATATATACACTCTCGATGTCATTCTATTTTGTTCCATCCTCTGTATATGTCCAAACCCTCTCAACAACCCCTCCTCAGCTCTCTGGATAATAGTTTTGGTAATCCCACACCTCCTCCTAATCTCCAAACTACGGATTCTCTGCATTGTATTCACACCACACATTGCCCTCAGACACGACATCTCCACTGCCTCCAGCCTTCTCCTTGTTGCAACATTCACAACCCATGTCTCACACCCATACAAGAGTGTTGGTATAACTATACTCTCATACATTACCCTCTTTGTTTTCATGGATAAAGTTCTGTCTCCACAAGCTCCTCAGTGCACCACTTACCTTTTTCCCATCGTTAATTCTATGATTCACCTCATCCTTCATATACCCATTTGCTGACACATCCACACACACACACACACACACACACACACACACACACACACACACACACACACACACACACACACACACACACACACACACATATATATATATATATATATATATATATATATATATATATATATATATATATATATTCTCCATGGTGAAGTGGAATAGAATTCTTCCTCCGTAACCCATGCGTGTCGTAAGAGGCGACTAAAATGCCGGGAGCAATCGGCTAGTAACCCCTTCTCCTGTATATATTACTAAATGTGAAAGGAGATCTTTCGTTTTTCCTTTCGGGCCACCTGCCTCAGTGGGAAACGGCCGACGTGTTGAAAGAAAGATTTTCTTCTATTTTCTTACTAGTTCTTGTTCTTATTTCCTCTTATCTCAATGGGGAAGTGGAACAGAATTCTTCCTCCGTAAGCCATGCGTGTCGTGAGAGGCGACTAAAATGCCGGGAGCAAGGGGCTAGTAACTCCTTCTCCTGTATACATTACTAAAGTTAAAAGAGAAACTTTTGTTTTTCTCTTTGGGCCACCCGCCTTGGTGGGAAGCGGACGATTTGTTGAAAGAAGATATATATATATATATATATATATATATATATATATATATATATATATATATATATATATATATATATATATATATATCAGAAGGAAGTATGCTAGACATGAGGAGGTCAATGACATCATAAAGAGAAGCCTCGCCACAGCCCGTTGCCCAGCTCAACGGGAACCCCAAGTGCAGAGGTCTGATGGAAGTGAAAAGCGTCCTGATGGTGTTACTATGCTCCCCTAGAAGGATGGTAAGCAGATTGTTTGGGATTACACCTGTGCTGCCACAAGGGCTGACACCTACTTGCCATACTCTGTAGCTGAAGGGGTTGGAGCTGCCAGCCACAGTGAGACCCAGAAGACTCGCAAAGATGAAGGCCTTCCCCCTTGCTATAACTTCATCCTAATAGGGTCGGAGACCCTTGGAGCATGGGGCAAGTGTGCTCTAAAGTTTCTCAAAGAGCTGGGTGAAAAACTCATCATAGAAACCAAGGACCAAAGGGCGACCAGCTTCCTCTTTAACAGACTCAGTGTTGCGATCCAAAGGGAAATGCCTGCAGCATTCTGGGTACGCGGCCCACTGCCGGGGAGCTGGACAAAAATATTTGACATGTAGCTCTGAGTTGTTATCTATGTTGTTTTACTCCCTATTGTATTCTTGTCAATGTATTTTGTGTTGAAATAAAGTATATATATATATATATATATATATATATATATATATATATATATATATATATATATATATATATATATATATATATATATATATATATATATATATATATATATATATATATATATATATATATATATATATATATATATATATATATATATATTTATATATATATATATATATATATGTCGTGCCGATTAGGTAAAACTTGCGATTTTGGCTTAAATAGCAACGCTCACCTTGCCATATATGACAAGTGAAAATTTGTGTATGCAATAATTTCGCCAAAATCATTCTGAACATAACGAAAAATATATTTCATTGTGTTTGTTTATTATTAAATTAATGTTAAGGTATCTAAAATATATTTAGTTGGGTTAGGCTAAATTAAATTGCGCTTGTTGTAATAAGGTTAGGTAGGTTTTCAAAGTATCTCTTGGTACAAAATTATAAATTCATACATTAACATAAATGAAAAAATATATCCTTAAACATATAAGAGAAAATTTTAGAAAGGACTAAATTTTAGATGAGTTCTTGCTAATTGACTAGTTTTACCTAATCGGCACGACATATATATATATATATATATATATATATATATATATATATATATATATATATATATATATATATATATATATATATATATATATATATATATATATATATATATATATATAGTCGTGCGATTAGTTAAAACTGGTCAATTAGCAAGAACTCATCTAAAATTAAGTCCTTTCTAAAATTTTCTCTTATACGTTTAAAGATATATTTTTTCATTTATGTTAATGTAAGAATTTATAATTTTGTACCAAGAGAAACTTTGAAAACCTACTAACCTTATTACAACAAGCGCAATTTAATTTAGCCTAACCCAACTAAATATATTTTAGATACGTTAACATTAATTTAATAATAACAAACACAATGAAATATATTTTTCGTTATATTCAGAATGATTTTGGCGAAATTATTGCATACACAAATTTTCACTTGTCTTATATGGCAAGGTGAGCGTTTATTTAAGCCAAAATCGAAGTTTACCTAATCGGCACGACATATATATATATATATATATATTATAATATATATATATATATATATATATATATATATATATATATATATATATATATGTCATGCCGATTAGGTAAAACTGGTCAATTAGCAAGAACTCATCTAAAATTAAGTCCTTTCTAAAATTTTCCTTATACGTTTAAAGATATATTTTTTTCATTTATGTTAATGTAAGATTTATAATTTTGTACCAAGAGAAACTTTGAAAACCTACCTAACCTTATTACAACAAGCGCAGTTTAATTTAGCCTAACCCAACTAAATATATTTTAGATACGTTAACATTAATTTAATAATAAACAAACACAATGAAATATATTTTTTCGTTATGTTCAGAATGATTTTGGCAAATTATTGCATACACAAATTTTCACTTGTCTTATATGGCAAGGTGAGCTTTTTATTTAAGCCAAAATCAAAGTTTTACCTAATGCATCGACATAATATATATATATATATATATATAATATATATATATATATATATATATATATATATATATATATATATATAATATATATATATATATATATATATATATATATATATGATATTGTATATATATATATATATATATATATATATATATATATATATATATATATATATATATATATATATATATATATATGTATATATATATATATATATATGTGTGTGTATGTGTGTGTGTGTGTGTGTGTGTGTGTGTGTGTGTGTACTCACATATTTGTGGTTGCAAGGGTCAAGTCATAGCTCCTGGCCCCGCCTCTTCACTGATTGCTACTAGGTCCTCTCTCTCCCTGCTCCATGAGCTTTATCAAACCTCGTCTTAAAACTATGTATGGTTCCTGCCTCCACTACGTCCACTTCCTGACAACTCTATGACTGAAGAAATACTTCCTAACATCCCTTTGACTCATAGGAGTCTTCAACTTCTAACTGTGACCCCTTGTTTCTGTGTCCCCTCTCTGGAACATCTTTTCTCTTTCCACCTTATCTATTCCTCGCAGTATTTTATATGTCGTTATCATGTATCCCCTAACCCTCCTGTCCTCTAGTGTCGTCAGGCCGATTTCCCTTAACCTTTCTTCGTAGGACAATCCCCTTAGCTCTGGGACTAGTCTTGTAGCAAACCTTTGCACTTTCTCTAATTTCCCGACGTGCTTGACCAGGCGTGGGTTCCAAACTGGTGCTGCATACTCCAGTATGGACCTGACGTATATGGTGTACAGAGTCTTGAACGATTCCTTAGTGAGGTATTGGAACGCTATTCTTAGGTTTGCCAGCCGCCCGTATGCTGCAGCAGTTATCTGATTGATGTGTGCCTCAGGAGATGTGCTCGGTATTATACTCACCCCAAGATCTTTTTCCTTGAGTGAGGTTTTCAGTCTTTGGCCACCTAGATTATACTCTGTCTGCGGTCTTCTTTGCCCTTCCCCGATCTTCATGACTTTACATTTGGCAGGGTTAAATTCATGGAGCCATTTACTGGACCAGGCTTGTAGCCTGTCTAGGTCTCTTTGTAGACCTGCCTGATCCTCAACTGATTTAATTCATCTCATTAACTTCACATCATCTGCAAACAGGGACACTTCTGAGTCTATCCCTACCGTTATGTCATTCACATATACCAAAAACAGTACAGATCCTAGGACTGACCCTTTTGGAACCCCACTCGTCACAGGTGCCCACTCTGACACCTCGTCACGTACCATGACTCGTTGTTGCCTCCCTGTCAATTATTCTCTGATCCATTGCAGTGCCTTTCCTGTTTCCTGTTGCATTAACCTCTTGTGAGGAACTGTGTCGAACGCCTTCTTGCACTCCAAGAAAATGCAGTCTATCCACCCCTCTCTCTCGTGTCTTACTTCTGTTACCTTGTCATAAAACTCCAGTAGGTTTGTGACACAGGATTTTCCTTTCCTGAAACCGTGCTGGTTGTCGTTTATAAGCTTGTGTCTTTCTAGGTGCTCCACCACTCTCCTCCTGATGATCTTCTCCATGACTTTGCATACTATACATGTCAGTGACACAGGTCTGTAGTTTAATGCCTCGTGTCTGTCTCCTTTCTTAAAAATTGGGACTACATTTGCCAGCTTCCACACCTCAGGTAGGTGCTCACCTTCTCCTCGGTTGTGTGTATTTCATCCAGCTCTTGTTGGTATACCTCCCTATTCTGAATTCCTGGAGTCCTTCCTGTCTCCTCTGTAAATAATTCTTTAAATCTCATGTTGAGCTCCTCACATACCTCTTGGTCGTTTCTTGTGAACTCCCCACCTTCCTTCCTCAGCCTGATTACCTGGTCCTTGACTGTTGTTTTCCTCCTGATGTGGCTATACAACAGCTTTGGGTCAGACTTGACTTTTGATGATATTGTCGCTGAGCCTCCCTTCTTACCTGTGCATATTCGTTTCTGTGTGTGTGTGTGTGTGTGTGTGTGTGTGTGTGTGTGTGTGTGTGTATTGCTATTATTGTCAACGTTTTTTAATATTTATAATAATTTTTTCGTCTTCGATGGAGAATATATGAGAAGGTAAATGACGGCGAGTGCCAGTACACAGTTTGTGCTGTTGATGTACACTGTACTCACCTAATTGTACTCACCTAATTGTGGTTGCAGGGGTCGAGACTCAGCTCCTGGCCCCGCCTCTTCGCTGTCCGCTACTGGGTCTCTGCTCTCCCTGCTCCATGAGCTTTATCATACCTTGTCTTAAAACTATGTATGGTTCCCGCCTCCACTATATCGTTCGCTAGACTATTCCACTTCCCAACTACTCTATGGCTGAAGAAATGCTTCCTAACATCCAGTTGACTCATCTGAGTCTTCAGCTTCCAGTTGTGTCCCCTTGTTTCTGTGTTCCCTCTCTGGAACATCCTGTGACTATCTACCTTGTCGATTCCCTGCAGTATTTTGTATGGCGTTATCATGTCTCCTCTAACCCTTCTGTCCTCCAGTGTTGTTAGTCTTATTTCCCTCAACCTTTCTTCATATGGCATTTCCCTGAGCTGTGGAACTAGCCTTGTCGCAAACCTTTGCACTTTCTCTAATTTCTTGACGTGCTTGACCATGTGTGGGTTCCAGACTGGTGCTGCATACTCTAGTATGGGCCTGACGTACACGGTGTACAGTGTCTTGAACGATTCCTTGTTAAGATAACGGAACGCTAATCTTAGGTTTGCCAGTCGCCCATATGCTGCCTCGGTTATATGGTTGATGTGTGTTTCCGGAGACGTGCTTGGCGTTATACTTACCCCAAGGTCTTTTTCCTTTGATGAGGTTTGTAGCCTTTGTCCATCTAGCCTGTACTCTGTCAGCGGTCTTCTTTGCCCTTCTCCGATCCTCATGACTTTGCATTTGGTGGGGTTAAATTCGAGAAGCCAGTTGTTAGACCAGATGTCAAGGTTGTCCAGGTCTCTTTGAAGTCCTGCTTGGTCTTCATCCGATGGGATTCTCCTCATTAATTTCACATCATCTGCGAACAGAGACACTTCTGAGTCTATCCCGTCCGACATGTCATTCACATATACCAAGAATAACACTGGTCCTAGGACTGACCCCTGCGGTACACCGCAGCTGATGTACACTGTGTGCTGCTGATGTACACTGTGTGCTGCTTATATACCTTATGCGGCTGATGTACACTTTGTGCTGCTGGTACACAGTGGTATAGGCGTGTGAGGGTAGTAGGATGCTGATAATATGCAGACATATACAGAGAGAAAGTGAAGGAAGGAGGGAGACGCAGGGCGAGATATAAATGGAAAGCGGCAGGTGGGTGATAAAGAAAAATAGCCAAACAGAAAGGCGGTATAGTGAGATAGGTGAAGAGAAGAAGTGACGACGAAGGTGCGAAGGAGATAAAAGAAAAGGGGGGAGGGAAGCAGAAGGAAAAAAGATGAAATGCAGGAAAGTAGAGAAGTGTAAGGACGAAAGGGGGTGACACAGGATATTGGAGGAAACAAGATAGTGAGCGTGGAGAGAGAGAGAGAGAGAGAGAGAGAGAGAGAGAGAGAGAGAGAGAGAGAGAGAGAGAGAGAGAGAAAGAGAGAGAGAGAGAGAAAGAGAGAGAGAGGGTTGTATCGAATATAACATAGAGATAAACAGGCATCACTAAAGAGCGATAAACGGCTAAGAAAAACTATATTTAATGAGAATTTATTGACCTTCATTTTCACTGCATTATCATTACTCGACATTTTCACTTCAGCGATTGCATCACTGCAAGATCCTCAAAAGACCATGAGGATGCAACATCCTCAATAGACGGTATCGGTGCGAGTTTCTTAAAAGCAAAACTTGCAGTGATAAAGTCTTAAGATATTTTCAGTGATAGTTTTATTAGATACTTATATTGATAGAGTCGTATAAGGAAACTTGCAGTGATAAAGACAAGAATTCACCACTGCAAGTTTTAATATATGACTCTATCACTGCAATTATCTTAAAAGAATATCACTGCGAGTAACTTTAAAAAGCTGGAAGTTTCTTATAAGACTTTATCACTGCACGTATCTAAAGACTCTATCACTGCACGTATTTTATATAAGACTATCACTGCAGGTGTCTCAACACTTTATCACTGCACGTATCTCAAGGCTGTATAACTGCACGTATCTCAAGACTTTATCACAACACGTATCTTATAAGACTTTATCACTGCCGAGTTGTGGAAGCCTAGGGGCTGGAGGTAATTTCTTCTTCGCGCAGCAGCCGGTTCATTTTTATTCATATTATCCTCAAGCGAACGAGGGGAGAGAAATTTGTTCGAAGGAAGATGGAGGATCCAGTAAGACGTGAGGGGAATAATAAATAAAATGGATAATGTGGAAGCAGAGGATGAATAGTAATAATGCAAGAGTCAGCGTTAACAAAGTGGCTACATGATTCAAACGTGAAACAAACTGTGAAATATTGATAATGCAGTTATTAAATCATGATAAGAAATTACGGGATATATATATATATATATATATATATATATTCTTTTTGTTATCCTCATCACCTTACTCTTTCCTATATTCACTTTCAATTTTCTTCTTTTACACACCCTACCAAATTCATCCACCAACCTCTGCAACTTCTCTTCAGAATCTCCCAAAAGGACAGTGTCATCAGCAAAAAGCAACTGTGACAACTCCCACTTTGTATTTGCTTCTTTATCTTTTAGCCCAACACCTCTTGCCAAGACCCTCGCATTCACTTCTCTTACAACCCCATCTATAAATATATTGAACAACCACGGTGACATCACACATCCTTGTCTAAGGCCCACTTTTACTGGGAAATAGTCCCCTTCCCTCCTACACACTCTAACCTGAGCCTCACTATCCTCATAAAAACTCTTTACTGCTTTCAGTAACCTTCCTCCTATTCCATACACCTGCAACATCTGCCACATTGCCCCCCTATCTACCCTATCATACGCCTTTTCCAAATCCATAAATGCCACAAAAACATCTTTACCCTTATCCAAATACTGTTCACCTATATGTTTCATTGTAAACACTTGGTCTACACACCCCCTACCTTTCCTAAAGCCCCCTTGTTCATCTGCTATCCTACTTTCTGTCTTACTCTTAATTCTTTCAATAATAACTCTACCATACACTTTACCAGGTACACTCAACAGACTTATTCCCCTATAATTTTTGCACTCTCTTTTGTCCCCTTTGCCTTTATACAAGGAACAATACACGCTCTCTGCCAATCCCTAGGTACCTTACCCTCTTCCATACATTTATTAAATAATAGCACCAACCACTCCAAAACTATATCCCCACCTGCTTTTAACATTTCTATCTTTATCCCATCAATCCCAGCTGCCTTACCCCTTTCATTCTACCAACTGCCTCACGAACTTCCCTACACTCACAACTGGCTCTTCCACACTCCTACAAGATGTTATTCCTCCTTGCCCTACACACGAAATCACAGCTTCCCTGTCTTCATCAACATTTAACAACTCCTCAAAATATTCTCTCCATCTTCCCGATACCTCTAACTCTCCATTTAATAACTCTCCTCTCCTATTTTTAACTGTCAAATCCATTTGTTCTCTAGGCTTCCTCAACTTATTAATCTCATTCCAAAACTTTTTCTTATTTTCAACAAAATTTGCTGATAACATCTCACCCACTCTCTCA